>JAVJIF010019965.1:0-103790 GCA_038442645.1 Agave tequilana | reverse complement strand
GTTGATGGTGTCCGTGAGGAGCATGTGTATGCCGTGGAGGGTGTGCATGCATAGAATGGAACTTGTTTCTTTCGAACCAAGGTTTTCCAATCGTGAGTGGTTCATGGCACATTGGCTCATAGTGGAGCCCAAACAATCCATTTTCTTCTTTAACAAATTTATATCATTTTCGAGCATAGAAGAAGTGAACATGCAATGAGTGATTTAGGTGAAACTACCCTAGCATGGCAAACATGAGAATCAATCTTATTTTGCAAAACAATATTTTTCTCTAAGCAAACATTTAAATCATTGGAAATAGAAATGATTTTGTTTTCAAAAACAACATTCTCTTTTAAAACAAAATCAACTTTAGAAGATAAATTTTCATTTTTCTTCAAAAGAATTCACAATCATTTTTAGACTTTAAAAATTTATTTTCTTTTAAAGCAAGTTCCAATTGAGATCTCAATGAATCCCTTTCATTATAGACCTCAACCTTTTCTTGCAAAACACAATCAAGTCTAGCATGCAAACTTTTATTTTCTTTTCAATATCTAGACTTTTCTTTTCAAAATCTTATATTTTTCAATTAACTTTTCACAAACAATAGATAGTTCTTCATTCAAAACATGGGGATCAACGATATCATCACTTGAAGAACTAGCATCATAATCACTATCTAGGTGGGATTCCGAATGTACCTCAAGGGAGTCATTCCCTTGGACCATGAAGCATTGTGGATCGGATTCTCCACTAGATTCCTCTTCTTGAATTTGTACTTGAAGCTCGGAGGTGTTGGTGGTTGTCAATTTGTTCCACACTACAAAAGCGGAATCAAAGTTAGAAACACATAAAAGATAATCTTTAGATAAAGTGCTTCTAATGGCCTCTAGGGCTTGTGCATTGGCCCCTATATGATTGCAATCACCAAGATAACATCTCTTGGTGGCGGCAAGAAAGACATGCAAACCTAGGTTTTTAGGTACATGGACATCCTATACTTCCAAACATCATGTTGGAAGGGTCAAAGCTAGGAGGGGTCATGAAGTCCATGGTAAACTATATATGAATGTGCAAACAAACAAATGCAAATGAGATTAGCAAGCAAATGGATCACTCCTAGGATGTTAAGCCTAAGTATCAGGAGCACTAGCTCTGATACCAATTGAAAAAACACCTAGAGGGGGGGTGAATAGGTGTAATTGCTAATCTAAGAAACTTAATGCAAACTAAGTGCGCTAAATGCGGAAGCTAATTCAAATTATGCACAAACTAATACAATACAACAAGTGTAGCCGAATTCCCCTTGCGAGGCTCTGGACTAACTCCCCTTGATTCCCCTTGAAATGGTTGAGGTGCTATGTGAAGCTCTTGTTGGATGAGTATAAGTTAGGCACACACACACAAGCAATCCAAGCAATATAAAATACACACAATCAAGCCAAGCATATAAGAATGAATAGCAATATGAATAAATGCAAGGCAATATAAAATATGCACAACACAAGCAATGTATAAGATATGTATGCAATGAATGAATGATGCTTGCACAAAGTAAAGAGAGTAAGGGTTAGAGAGACAATGGATCAAACGCTAACACAAAGATTTGTTTCGAGGTCGAGTACCCAACTCTACATCCCCGCCTACACACCGTGTAGGATTTCCTAATCCACTATAGGAGTACAAAACTCCTCTCTCAACCTTACAAAGCCACCGAGGCTATACAACCACAATCCACCTCTACCGAAGAGGGATACGGCCCGTAGCCAACAACAACGAACACCTCTACCTAAGAGGCTCACAAAACCAATCAACCGATCACCTCTACCGAAGAGGGATACAACAAGAATAAGGGTGTACAACTTAGAGGTTTACAACAAACAACCTCAAACTCTTCTCTTTCTTTCTTTTTCCACAAAACAAAGATCCTAATAGTTTAGGATAGATGATATAGCTCAAGTGAGGAAACAAGGTATTTTTGGAAACCAGCAACAAAGAAAAACTATTTGGGAAATCACTTGTAAATGTTAGAAAATGAAAAACAAAACAATCTCCCAAAACCCTAACTTTCTTGATTTTCCAAAAACCCAAAAACAAATAAGATGAAATCTTTTTGACTTAAAAACTCTTTTAAAAACTCTTTTAAACTCTTCAGAAAACTGAAAATTTTTAGCTCAAAAATTCTTGTCCAAAACAATGGAGAAAGGGGTATATATAGCCCCTAGGAAAAACTAGCCGTTAGGCTGATGTGGCAGTCTGACTAACTGCCGGTCGACCGGCCCGGTCGACCGCCAACGGTCAAAAATGTGACCGTTGGGCAACATCGGTCGACCGGTCCGGTCGACCGAAAATTCCCGAGAGCAGAGCTCTCAACTCGGTCGACCGGTCCGGTCGACCGACTACATGTGTCGCCAGCGTGCACGATTGTGCACATCGGTCGACCGACCCGGTCGACCGGCCACTTGGTGCGGTCGACCGGTCGGTCGACCGAACTGGCCTGGCAGGCACAGTGCAGGGTCAGAAAAAACAGTGGTAAAATATTTTCTAAAAATCTTTTAACACTTCTAAAAAATTCACAAAATTTGTTTTATCATTTTATATTAAACATACACCTGTGATAAAAATTTCAAGACAATATATCAACATATCAATTTATTTTTGTGTCTTGCAAAATTTATCAAAAACAAAACTTGTATTTTTATCAAACTTGATTTTTCCAAAACATGAATAGGGATATCAAAATAAGTTTGTTTAGCAAGTTAAACCATGTATGTATAACTAGAATACATCTACTATACATATAAAACATGTAAACTTGTTTTGATCAACTATTCATAAAAAACCAAATATCAAATCATAAAACGTGTGGTGTTTGTGCACTTGAGCATATCAACTATACTAAGCTTTACAAATGGATCTAAAACTCATAATCTAAACTAGGATACCTAAGTCTTCTTGACGATCTTCATTTTCAAGTAGACTTGCTCTAAAACTCCGTGATTCTCCAAGTGCAAAGGTATGATCTTTAAGCTTTGGCACCGGAATCACCATGATAAGCTTCTAATCATCTTGTTGAAGCTAATCACAACTAATATCTGTTAATGATCTGAAACTTAGAAACACAAGAATATTAGTAAACATAACTACATGAGTGTTGATCATCATCAAAACTAGAGTGGAAGGCCATTGGGCCAACAGAATCCACGTCATTTGGCTTCTTGGAGAAGAAAGAATGAGAGAAGATTCTAGAAAAAATGGAGGAAAGGAAAGTAAAAAGAAAAGAAAAAAGAAAAGAATAAGAAAAGAAAGGAAAAAGAAAATGTAAATTGTAAATCATGAGGGGCTAAGTGCAAAAGTCACCTAAGAAAATAAAATAAAAAGAAAAATGATAAAAAATGGAAAATTAATGAAATTATAAAGGAAAATTAAGGGAAAAAAAAGAAAAAGGAAAGATTTTATTTAATGAAAAAATAAAAATATTTTGAAATTTTATCAGCTAAATCTATATCCAGTGTAGTGTCTTTAAAAAATTTCAGGTCAAACGGAAGTAAAAACATACATAAAATGACACAAGTAATATCAACACATCAAAAATCATAAAAGGATGCTGAAGGGGAGATTTCGCTCCTCGTTTTAAATTACCGCAAGCGCACGATCGTTCGATGGTAACACTTGAGGGTCAGTCCACAGGGACATGTGGCTCTTTAGTTTCAGAACTTTTAGGCGAATTGCGTGGAAAGTTTATGAGTGTGGGTGAAATACGTGTCAATTTAAGGAAATCAAGTCAGGCACCTAGGATCGAATCCCCTAAAGTAGAAATAAGTGGTCATCTTGGACTCTATAACTAGTCTGTTATTACTCATCAAAATCTCTGTTCCTAATAGGCAAAGTAAGTCTGAACACTAGATCTAAGCACAGCGTATTATCCAGTTACTGTTAGACTTATTAGTTTTAAGTCTAATTTATTTTGAGCCTAATCAAGTCAATTGGATATTTGCACCCGCCCACTTAACCTATGTTGTTTGACCCAATAAAGAATTGATCAAACCTAAATGGTTTGGGTCTAGACACGTTTTCAATTACACTTAGCCATGAGTGTATTTAAATTAGAATGTGGGACTCATCTACACGTGTGGAACTCGTGTTATAAATCAAGGGCCTAAATCTATGATGAGTTGAAGTAGGGTTTCTTGATGCTATATATATCATGAGTAGGGTTCCCTCTCCACCAACAACAATAACCATCTCTCTCTTGGAGGCCTCTCATCTCCTCTAAGGATAAAGAAGAGAACTTGGTGGCTGGAGAGAAGAATCCTCTCCCTCGACCCGGCGTCCTCGAGATCGTGCAATCTTCGGTATCCTCTCGTGATGGAATCAGGTATGCCTAAAACCCTCCTTCCCTTTGATCATGATAAAGAAGCTTACAGTATATGTAGATCTTATATGGAATAAATTTAGATCTAACAGTTACATGATCCATCAAAGGTAAATTAAATGATTAAATAAATTAAAACAGGAAAGCAATAAAACCCTAAGCATGAACCATTAACTTCCGATACATATCCTGTCAAATATCCAGTTATTCTAGAAATTAATCTCCTAAAAGTTATCGGTCAATTGGTGTGCAAATAACCCTATATAGATATCCAATGGATGACTACGAGATATTCTAGCCAAAGTTCATCTCCCCTAGATGCAAGAGGAAATTTAGTTAAGCATGATTAATTATTAATAAAATAGTGTACTAAATAATCTATAATTAAATTGAATAATTAATGCTACAATTAAATAACCAAAATAATTAAATTAATTAACTATCTAATCAATAAAGCTAAGAAAAGATAGAAGAAAAAAAATTACCTGAATGTGACTTGCCCAAAATCATATGCGCATGATTTCCTTCCGTTTACGTCTCGCACACAAGATTAGAGGCAATGAAATGCAATAAAAATTCAAAAGCACAAAGCAAAATTTTTAATATTAAAATAAAATTAAAAAACCTACCGAATTACATGGCCAAAATAGACCAAAAAAAAACAAAAAAACCGCCTTCCTTCATGAAACCTAGGTTCTAAGATTTATAATATTTATACATGATATCCTCACTTCATTTTTACAAAGCCACTTCTCCTAATAATTTTCCCTTTCAACTCATATAATGAATAATGGGAGTGAAAATAACAAAGGAGAAATCAATTCTACATAATATGGGTAAAATTATATTTGAAACTTGCATTTCAGTCCAGTCCAGATGCAGAAGTAGACTTTCTTTAATAATTGAGTTAACAAATGGCTGAATTAGAAGAAGTCATCAACAGAAAGGTTGTAGCTCTCTAAATTCTCTTTCTATAAACATCTTGAATGATCTCTTTTGCTATTTCATAGCCAAAGTTATATTCAAAACACCTCAACATACTTGGAAAGCATCCTTTAATCTTTTACAAATTGCGTGATTTAATTGCTGAAAATTACCAGATTTCTCCTTTTTTCTTTTACCTATTCACTGCAAAATATAATTAAATTTATCCGACTGGCATTATTTATATATAAATAATAGATAATTAGGAGTATAAAAATGATGTAAAATCGTGCTGATCAGATACGTATTATAGAATCAGAGTATTACAGGGTATTTTCGACCTGCGTATATATTATCGTCATCGTAACGTCTCTGTACCCGCAGGATCAGGGCATTACACTATGTCTTGAAGATGTGCAAAGCAAACTGTGGTAGCTTCGTCTACCATGAAAGCCAAATATATTGCATGTTTTGAGGCAACCCAACATGTTGTTTGGCATAAGAAATTTATCAGTGGGTTGAAGGTGGTGGATTTGATTAGCAGGCCGATAAGGTTATTTTGTGATAATGCTGCCATTTCAGATTTATTGAGAATCAAAATGTTACTAACAGTAATAGACATGGAATTTAAAAATGATACCAGTTCTGTGATATGGAATCGTCTTTGAGCTATGATAAGCTTTATGTACATCTTTGATCTATTGCAGGTGATGTTTTTAATGATGGGCAAAAGGAATGAATCTAGTTTTCATTTATGTCAAAATTCAAATAGATGGCCATCCGTAAATGTAAAGGATCGGAGATATTTATTTGGTTTTGAACATTTCCTGTATGTGTGAATCTTGTGGGAGAATGTTGGATTACTTGATCTGATCCACACATACTATAGTTCAAAATTTGATTCAGGTCTAGTTAGCTAACATGGAGATGTTTAAAACTACGTGGATCTTAACTAAAAATAAGATTACATTGGTTGTTGGTTAACCCATTTAACAGAAAGTTGTTATCCCATATTCGGTATTATCTTCATGATGGGATGGATATAACTGTCTAATAGAAAAGATACATTAGTATCTATTTATAAAGGACGTCCCTCTCTCTACATAGGTGCATTCATTCTTCTTCCATTCAAAGCAAAGGTTCAGGAGAGAGAAGGCTTCCAAATTCGATTCCAGATCATTTTCTATTCATCCCTTATTAAGGTATGTAATAAGATTTATAATTTTTGAATCATGAATCACATGTTAATATTTGTATATTGAATTAGATTTATCAAGAATTGATAGCGAGGGAAAAAAAACAAGGAGATTGTGCCATATATTTAGGATTTGCCAGCAAAGGCTATCATGAGAGGATATGGGATCATGCAGTTGGGTACATTGTCGTCAAAGGTATGCACAAACAAACTTTATTTTGCTCTCTTTAGGCATGGATGTAGCATACTAGATTGTCGTAAGACAACATTTTGCTGACATTTTGCAGAAGCTGGTGTAGCGATTGATGCTGCAGGAAATGGGTTGGACTTCTCAAACAAGAAGCTAACGCCATCATTCTTGAATGCAGTACAAGCTTCTCTATACTACCTGCATACTGTTTGTTTTTTGATATGCATGTTGGAAAAATAATGTACGAATACTGCTAAGCTATTTAGATTAAACTTTCAAGAAGGAAGGAACTTCTCTATTTTGATCGAGGCGTGCGGAGCACTGTCCTTAAGAGCAGATCGCGCCCCTCTGAGAATTAATTTAACTATTTGGGCCGGTGCCTGCTTCATAATATAAAAATAAAATTCTTATTAAACATGTGTGTGTTTTAATATGGAATTTAAATTAGTTTGTTATCAGAAAAATTATATAAACTGATATTATTTTTCAGATGATCCTAATAGTAGAATCTTATTATTTTAAAAGAAAAAATTTGTGTGGATGTGTCCTTGATTAATACAAAAAAGATGTTATTAGACAGAAACCTATAAGATGAATAGCCTGACAATATGCAGACACCTTATAGATAAGTATCAAAATTAGATTTTACTCCTATATCTTTTTTAAACAATATTGAGGAAGATATACTATTTGGGAGAAGGGGAAAAAAAATTAAAATCTAAACTCGGGAGAGAAAAGAAAAAGGAACAAGGAATCAACATGATGCCTTCAAGACCAAACATGAAAAATATATAATTTATTTAAGAGACTGAGTATGATTGTATATGAATACACTTGAAAGTAAAATTCTTTACAACATCAAAATGCGAAATTGTGAAGCAAACAGAATAATATTCTGTCTCTCGAAAAGAAATAAAAATAGAAAAAAATGAGACAAAAAGAACAGTACTGCTACTATACTTCCTGTAAAAAAAAACAATTTGTTTTTCTTTTTCTTTTTTTTTTCTTGACATGAAAAATGCTGGTGCATGCGCGGTTCAAATCGTTAGCGTGACATCTGCAGTGGCCAACGCCCACAAAAGGACCCCATCACCAACGCTCCACAACTCTTCATGTTGGCTCGTAGCAGACTCACCATCCACGAATAGATTCATGCACTCTCGCAGAAGAGCTCCGGCATCAAGCTTCGAAAGATTTTCGACTCGACCATCTCTTTCGCCGGAAAGTGCAGCAAGAATCTCTCTTGCGGCATGATCAGCACCGAGTTCAGGAGGATCCGCTGCTGCAATATTACCGACACAAAGCTCCAATGAATCTCTGGCTTTTGGGAGAGAGGTGTCGTTGGCACCGTCAGTAGTTTCTTCGACAATGCTCCGATGAATCTCTGCCTTTTGGGGGAGAGATGTCGTTTCTTCGACAATGCTCGAACCACCGAAATCTTGAAGCGACTCCATGAAAATATCTACTCCTCGATCGAACAAAAGCTTTCTAGTTCCGTGAATTGAGAACGGGGCTACTTGTATAGACTGTTAGTGGAAGTGTAATCATAATGAATTTGGAATCGAGTTAAGTTAGGATTTGATTACTAGATACATCTGAGATATCCTTAATTGGTAAACTGGAAGGACCATCATGTATTAATCCGAGTAGGATTACATTTGTGTCATAGACACTGCTTGTAGAGAGCTTGGGAGCACACAAATACAATCAACTCCACCGAGGGGTGTCAACCGGGGGGTTTTACGCAAATCCGGCCCGACCCGACCCGAAAATACAGAGTATAAGTTTACATTTATGAAACCCCAAATGGGTTTGGGTTTTAAAATTTTAAGGTTTTTATTTTTGGGTCGTGTTTGGGTATCACACTCTAACCCACTCAAACCCAACTGAAACCCTGTAACAGAGGACAAAATTAATCCTAGCCATTCATTTATGATGGATGATTAAAATTAATATGAAGCTGAGATAGGTTACTCATCTCATCTCCAAACTTATGGAACAACTTAATAGAATGTACGAGTTTATGTGAAGCCTTTAAGTTGTATTTTGCTTCTAATTTATGTATCAGTTTTATGTTTGCATACTTCATATGGTTACTCTCCATTTTGGGTTGTAAATTTTGAAAATATTAAAGTTAATTTTGTAGAAAAAATTGATTATATATTTTCTTTATTTTCTTTAATGTAATAGAAGAACTTAGAGGGTTCTTGAGAGCTTATTTTTGTCCAAATTCACTCACTCCACAACCGCTAATTCCCTCTTCATTTCACCAAGACACCACCTTCTCTATATTTATGCCACCATTTCATCATGCCATGAAATAAAAATTCTCTTTCAACTTCTCTTTTAACTCCATGATAATTGTCGTTCTTTCCTCTTTTTCATTAAAATACCATTAATTTATGAGAATTTTCTATAAATATTCCTCCTCCCTTCAAGGCAAAGGCATCTCACAAAGCACCTCAATTAGTTATTATCTATGTATGTTGATTTTACCCACTAATAAAAATTTCATCTTTGCCTTCATTATTTTTGTGCTCATTTTCGAATTAGTGTGTGAGTCTTGAGCTAGTGAGAAATTTTTTTTTCTACTAATCGAGAAGCGGGTTCTTATTTCTAATACTTGTCTTTCTCCACAGAGTATCAGAACTACAATGGTGGTAGCAATCTTTCAAAATTCTCTCATAGAAGAAGAGCACTATGTCGAAGACGGATTTGGACGGTCGTGGTGGTCTCAACATCGAGTTACTAAACAATTTCAACTACAAGTTATGGAGGTGTGCTTGTAGTGTTTACTCGTAGGAAAAGACTTGTAGGATGTTGTCGCAGCCAACAATCGAGTTATTCCAGTCATTACCAGAGAGAATGTGGAGGCTTTAAGAATTGGAAGATGAAGAATGTGAAGGCGGAATTCGTCTTGAAGAGGACCATCTCTCATGAATTATTCGAGCACATTATAGGTTGCGGGTCAGCTTTTGATATTTGGAATACTTTTGATGGGTTATTCAACAAAAAGAATATTGCTCGGTTATAATTCTTGGAAAATGAGTTAGCCAATACAAAACAATGTGATCTATCCATTTCTCAATATTTTCAGAAAATTAAAAATCTTTGTTTAAAAATATCTATGCTAGATCCTGAGGATCCAATATCGAGGTCTCGAATGAAGCGGTCGATTATTCGGGGGCTAGATATGCATTATGTGTTTCATATCTCACATCTATTCAAGGGTGGGATTGATAACCATCTTTAAGGGAGTTTGAAAATCTTCTTTCGTTTCAAGAGTCTTTGGGTCGTCAAGTGATTAGGACTTCTGTCTTTGGAAGCAAGAGAGTTGCCCTTTTTTCTGGTGGGAAATTTTTTTTTGGTAAAGACAAGAAGAAGAAGCATGACGGTAAAAGTGAGGATTCTTCATCAGAAAATGATAAAAGTACGAAATGTCCAAAGTGTTTCTGATGCAACAAAATTGGACACATCATGAAGAATTGCCGCGTAAAGCTAAAGTCGGGCAATGTTTTCGAGAATGAAAGTGGCTTCAAGGAGGAACACATGGGGAAGTATTTTGTGGCAGAGACTACTATTATAAGTGTCATGACTTGCATTAATTTTTATTTTGAAGTTAATTGGATTTTCGTTTCAGGATACGAACATCCTCTCATGGGCATTGCTTCTAAGTTTTCTTCTCTTGAAAGTTATGACAGTGACGATGCTATCATCACGGTGAACAATACAATCCATCCGTACAATCCATCTGATAGATAAATATAGTGTTACTTTTATTCCTCAAGGTATTATCATTGATGATTCAAGTGCTGACAAGGTGGAATATGTGTCAGAGGTAATTACTAACTTGCCGACATCTTCTAGAGCTCCAATATATCCATGTCTTCTTTTTCTCTTTTGGTTGGGGAGAAAAGTGAAAGAGGGGACATTCTTTTCTTGACGATAAATGGCAATAAGGAGAGGATAATGTTGCTTTTGTGAAGAGTGCTCAACTTTTTCAAAGATCTATAAGGGCGATTGTCATGCCCGCTCAGTATAGAGATGGGAATACAATGAGCATTACTTCTTATTTTCTTACTGGTTCTTTTGACTGTTATAAGCCTTCTTGTTTTGCTGAAGCCCATGGTGTAAACAATGACAGGATGCCATATTTAAAAAGACGAAAGCTCTTCTCAAAAATGAAATTTGGGATCTTTTTTCAAAGCCCAAAGGTGTAGATCCAGTTTCAACAAGTGGGTTTACAAGTTGAAAAGAAATGTCGATGATCATATGGAGAGACACAAAGCTTGCGTTGTCGCTAGAGCGTTCTCTCAAAAATACGGTAAAGATTATGAATAAACTTTTAGACCGGTGGCGAAGATGACTTCAGTTCGAGTTGTCATTTCCTGGCGGCATGTCTAAAATACACCAGGGGGTGAATAGGTGTACTTGCTAATCTAGGATAAATGATGTGAAAATTAAAACTCAATTGCAACACACTATGTGTAATCAAGAGTGAGGCTGAATTCCCCGTGAAGGGCTCTAGAATTACTCCTCGAGATTCCTCTAAATTAAGAGTTGAGGTGCTATATGAAGCTCTCTTGGTTCAAAACAAGTGTGGACACACACAAACTATATCTAGCATATAAATATGTGCAATATAAAGCAATGCAGGATATAAGAGAGAGAGCTGAGAGATAGTGGGTCAAACGCAAACAACAAGACATGTTTCGAGGTTCGAGCCACTGCTCTACGTCCCCGCCTTCACCACCATGAAAGATTTCCACTATGTCCACACAGGACCTTCCACAAAGGGACCTCCACTGAGGAATTACAACTCTACACTTGGAGTACACTACTCATCTCTCAAACACAATCACCTCTACACAAGAGGGATAGGGCAGAAAGCCAAAGCAAAGAAAAAATTACAATCTTTGTGATCCAATGACCACAAACAACACTTGGTGATCACATCAGACCACAAATAATTTTTCACATATAAACAAGATCCTATAGATAGGATTAGAAATGATAGCACAAATGTGAGAAAACAAAGTGTTTGGAAAAGAGAATAACAAAGAAAAACATTTGGGAAAATACAATATAGATATATAAATAAAAATCAAAACCAATTTCCCAAAGACTTTCTTTTCTTTGATTTTTCAACACTTTAAAAACAAATAAAAAATAAAATTTTAAACTCAAAAACTTCTTTTAAACTTGTTGCAAAACACTTGAAAAGATGGAAAGAATAGCTCTTAAAAATCTTAGTTAAAACAGCTCAAGAGAACCCCTATTTATAGGCTCTCAAGAATATAGCCGTTGGGGTCCAAAAATGGTCAATTTTGACCTGTCGGTCGACCGGCTGGTCGACCGTCCAACGGTCATATTTCTGATTGTTGAGCCACAGGTCGACCGCCCGGTCGACTGCCCTAGGAAAACTCGCCTACCGGTCGACCGCCCGGTCGACCGAGCCTAAAGGCACTCAGCTTTTTCAGTCGACCGCCCTGTCGAGCGGCACTACCCGAGAGTTGGGTCGACCGCCCGGTCGAGTGGCACTACCCGAGAGTTGGGTTGTTACAGTCGGTCAACCGCCCAGTCGACGAGGCTTATAGGCAAGGCCTTGTGCACATCCTTGTGCACATCGGTCGATGATTGAGAATTTAAGAATTTGTAAATAAGAATGAGTTGTAAAATTCTTAGTCTCAATGCTATCCGCTGTAGCAAGGGCTCAAGCGGGTCGTGATCCTCAGGGAAGGATGCGATGCAAGCTTTTCGACCGATTCCTCTGTATCTTCAAAATATGATAGAAGAGATTAGATTTGAGATATATATATGATATGAAAGATGTGGTTTTACTGATCTTCTACCACAACCCTATTACAAGTTAAGGAGATTGATCATCATATTGAGATGTATGTAATTCACCCTAGGTTATTAAGAATAATTCAAGCAAGAAAAGACGATACAAGATTCTAACTAAGTTATATTATTAAAAACTAAACAATGTTTCATCCTAACATCTAAGTACAGCTTAAGAGAAGATTAATCTAAATTTAGGCTGTCCTAGTTCTTAAGTATGAAGTCATGAAGAGTCTTTTAAATATGCAACCTAGATTAAGAAGTCTAGTTATCTGTTTAATCTTCAAGAAAAATAATCATTAAACTTAGGGTTTCAAGAAGTGGTCATCAATCCGATCAATGCTTAACTGCTCTAGGGTTGCTTTAAGAATTTCAGCAAACCACTAGAGGAAATTAGTTCATTTTTTTATCTTTTCAATTTATTTATTTATTTTTTTTGTTGTTTAATAAGAAAGAGTGCAAAAAGTAAAGAAAAAGAAAACCAGAGATAGATCACAGAGAATAAAAACAAATAGAAAGACAATAAATGAAATGAGAAAGTAGGTAACCTTTATTTGATAATAGCCTCCAAATACAAGCTCCTTCTTCCACAATGTGCTTGAAACAAAAATTACAACGTGCTGAAATTTAAAGAAAAATGGCTAAAAGAAAACCCTAATCGTCTCTGGATGCCCTCTCTGCTGTGCCTGCAGGGATATTTATAGGTGCAGAAGGTGATAGAGTCCCGGATAAGATCGTACACAGTTAGGCAGCCTCATCAGAAATGCCGTGAAAACGCGGCTTGGGCCGCGTTTCCGCGGCTCTATGTTATCTGTTGGCCACGCGCTTTGGCGCGTGGCTTCTCCTAGTCCGTCCATCTGGTCGTTTCTTTCTGGAAGATGAATCCTGGCTCTTCAGTTTGGATTTTCAAGATAACTTAGAAATTAGTTACTCTAATCCAAATCCCTTCAAAAAAATAAATCTCATCCCTGCACATGTATTTATCCTCATCCACCAGGTATTTAGGATTGGATAGAATTCTATCCTTTCCCTCTTTGTAGTATTTGCAATATTTACATCTTGTATTTGCACTTTGACTTCTTGTAATTGCACTTTTGCACTTGGGCTTGGACTTGGGCTTGGATCTGGGCTTTTGGGCTTCATTAAGCTTTAATTCTTTATTTAATTCAACACTCAAGGCCTGCACACATTAAATAACAAAATATTAATAAATGTGCATCATTATATGAATAAATGTGAAAATGTGATAGTAAATATGATGACAATTATGCATTTTTCACTACCAATCAGTCGACCAACCGATCAATCGAACTCTGGTTCGGTCGACCGGCCGGGGTCGACCCCCAGCAGGCTCAGGCTAGGGGTTATAGGGTTTGAAACTTGGTTTTTAACACCTATAAAATCCCATAAAATCTCATAAATTTCACAAAATTAAGTTCTTATGAATATTCGAAGAACAATATGTGTGACCAAAATCAACACATATTACAAACTATATGAACTATTTTGTGATATAGAATTAAGCTTTAAATCACAATCGATATTTTTCAAAATACAAACTTTGAACTGAAAATCCGATTTTTCTCAAACTTTTATAAATGCGAAAATAAGATATTAAACTCTTTTGAAGTTAAGAATGTATGGATCGAATCCAATACACATATAAAAGACATATCTATGTTTCTGACATTAAATCTAAAATAAGTTTTGTTAATTACAAAATTCTAAACGCAAGGAATAGAATCATCAATATAAGTTTTTTAAATATATGAAGCATAAATGTATATAGATGAAATTCATATACATTAAACCATGTAAACTTATTTTGATTCTATCTATTCATGAAAACCATATGTATGTGTACTTAAAATCCAAAAACGGTTAAACAAAAAAAACGAACGTATTAAACTTGTGTGTATGTGAACTTAAGCATATCAACACTAGTTTATCTTACACAAGATCTAAATACAACTAAAACTAAACAAACGAAGTCTTCTTGTAGAACTCATTCTCCAAGCCGACTCGATCCAAACACGATCCAAAGAGCTTGACTCCATCCGAGTGCTAGATGCGATCTTGACGCGCGAGCTCTTGAATCAACACGTGCTCGCTTCAAAACTTGACTTCGAATCTTTTGTTGAAGCTAAACACCGACTAAGATCTTGATAGAAAATTTGAAACTATATAATCACAAGATCATTAGTACTATAACTACATGAGTTAATTATCATCAAAACTAGAGTGATGGGCTTTGGGCCAACAATCTCCCCTTTTTGATGATGACAAAACTCATAGAGTTATATATGCATGGATGGATTAAAGATAAGCTTCATAGAAGCTCTCCCTTAACTCATACATAGCAAATAAACATAAAGATATTCAATAAAGTGCATAAACTAAACAAAACATATATGTATAAATACCTATATTAAGCATGTTATACATAAATACCAATAATGAGCATGCATATATAAACTCACTAAATTCTTCTCCGCCTTTTTGTCAGTTCATCAACAAGTGGTGATGACAATTAAACAATAAAGATGTATATGATGTATACATGTATGAAGAGGAGAGACGTTAAATTAGCTCCCCTTGCAGACATGCATTATATGAAGAAGGGATGACTAGACCCTGACCCACATAAAACATATTATACAATGTATAAGCGGAGATGTTACGCTCCCCTTTCTTGTTGGAAATACATATCAACAAATTTTGAAACCACTTTTAAAATAAATTCTTGAAATTTCTTAAAGTCAACAAAATGAATTATGATATCAATGAAATCAAATAGTAGTTGACAAAAACAAATGTTGCCACTACTTGTAGGGAAACAAAAAAAAAAATTTAAGATACCAATAGTAGATTTGAGAACAAATGCATTTCAATGTAAATTTTTGATACCAATTGAAGGTAAAACATGAAATATATTTTGATACCAAACAAATAACAATTGATATTAATGCGTAAGCTTGTAGAGATACCAATAAACATTTAGAATTAAATTAAGTTTAGCATAAACCTTTTGTGTTTTAAAAATATGTAAAGACATTGTAAAACCAGTGCAAGAAAAAAAATCATATATATGTATGTATGAAAATAGAATTATCAATTTGAAATATGTTGCATACATATATACAAAAACAAATATGAGTGTACAAAAGTGAAATATCTTGAAAATCAAGTGCATAACTCATAACAATCCACCCTATCATGTATAAGTTAAAATAGATTTTTAATAAGGCGCACAAGGCATGGTCACCCATCCAACCTCCCTTTGAAGGTAGGAGTTTTCAAAAATGTGATTTGAAAATATTTTAGTATAGTTTAAAAAATATTACCACATGAAGAATAATGAACTAATTTAAAGTATTTTTTTAAATTAGTTTGAAAATTTTCAAGTAAGGAATAAAACACTAAGTATCCCATGAAAACATGAAAATCACACGATCATCGATACTCAAATGGCAACAAAGCACATATATGCTCATGAAATAAAAAATCATGAGTAAACACTAAACGTAGAGTGTAATAGTCATGTAATAAGCATAATCATGGGCAATGAAGCTCATATGAAATTCATTTATAAATATGAAAAATATAAAAATTCAATTTTTAGCAAAATAAAACAAACTTCAAGGTATATGTATGTTTTGTCTATACTAAAGTATACATACATATTCAAACATAGACTAGTTCACAAAAATATATTGCATGAAGGCAAGTGGCTCTTGGATATACATATATATATCTATTAGTTCTAGACAAAAATAACATATATATAAAGCTAAACATATACAAAAAAAGTGAAAACAAGTATAAATGAAAGAATCATCAAAACTAGGTTATATATATATATATATATATATATATATATATATATATATATATATATATATATAATATATATATATATATATATAATTATATATATATATATATATAATGAGTACAAATGAGTAATGAAGCACAAGCATATAATAATCAAGTGTAACCCACTACTTGTACAATCCGTTGAATTTTTTCAACTGATTGAGGGATTTTCCTTGGTCCTTTCCAACCAATTAAGAAGCAAAAATATCACAGCAATTAACTACCCAAAGTGATATTTCATCACATTAATCTCGTGCTGAAATTTTAAATTGTCAAAAATGACCATATGAGATATTGTCCTTATTCAACATATCGTTTTCTTTTGAAATACATGCAAATTTATTTTTAAGAGAGTCATTTTCTTTTAACAAAGAAGTGTTGTTCTTTTTCAATTTATTATTATCCTTTTTAAGCAAATCATATTTTTCAAGAAGTTGTTGACAAAATGAAATAAGATCATCATATGACATGTCAACATCCTCATCAAGTTCGGATTCGGAATTTACCTCAAGGGGGTTATCCCCTTGGACCATGTAGCACAAGTTGATAGTCCCACTTCCATCATCCGAGTCACTTCCCGCATAATATTGCTTTTGTTTACTAAGGGAGAGTAAAGTGTTCCATACTACAAAAGCCGAATGAAAGTTAGAAACCCTACATAAATAATCATCATTTAAGGTTGACTTTAAGGCATGGATGGCTTTTACATTAGCCTTTAGATGTTTGCCATTTAAACAATATGAATCTTTAATAGTGACAAAATAAACATGAATACCTAGGGCTTTGAGGTACATTGACATCTTAACCTTCCAAGTTTGGATGCTAATGTTGGAACTTGCTTTTGATGAGACATTTGTGAAGCCATGTCATTTGGAGCTCTATCACAAGCCTATTCAAGAGTTCTTCATGATCTAGACTTTCCAAGGAGAGTTGATAATGATGTGTATTGTAATTGTTGATAGCATGTTAAAAAAGTCTTGACGCACACACACATATCATAATATCTTAGTCGACTTATAGTCTTTACAAGTCGACTTATACATAGTATAGTCGACTTGACCATTTCTATAAGTTGACTAGCCTTTTGTCCTGAAAGATTCCAACTCTCTGTTTGTCACTTCTAGTCGACTTAACAGAATACCTAGTCGACTAATACCTGGCCTAGTCGACTTATAATATAGTTGTGGTCGACTTGGTTCAGTTTTCAGAAACTTGTCTATTGATTCAAACTTGATCTAGTCGACTTGGTCTTTTCTATAGTCGACTAACCTTGAGAAATTTGCCTACCCTAGTCGACTAACCCATATCTCAAGTCGACTAATGGCAGTTTCTGACTGTTGGACAGTTTCTGTTTTCTGGTATTTCCTTCAACGTTATCCAACGTTTAAACATTCAAAATGATCCTAATAACTACCCTAACTAACCCTAGAGTTCAACTATAAATAGGGTTGTTATCTTAGGCTAAAATACCAATTAAAATATATAGTTTTCTGATCAAAACTCTGAAAAATATTCTGGTTCTTTAAAAACTGTTCCCACTTCCAGTTCTTCACCAATTCCTACTTTTTGTGAAGATCTCTGAAAGTTCACCTATAATAGCCCTTGTCCACGATCACATACTGAATCTAGGCTTATAGGAAAAGTTGTAATCACTCAACGGAATCATTGTACAAGAGCGTCTTCTTGGTGTAGAAGAGAGGTTGTACAAGGTGTTTGTCTTCTTGGTTTGTAAGAAGAGTTGTACATATTTGGCAAAGGAGATTGTCAAGTGGTGTGTAAGGTGTTGATTTTGGGTGTACAAAGTCAAGGATAAAGGAAAATCTCAAGCGGGAGGCTTGGGGACTGGATGTAGGTCACGAGGACCGAAGCAGGATAAATCACTCGTGTTTGTGATTGTTATCTTTTCTGTGATTTGTTTTTCTTTATGTGCAAGTACGTTTATTTCTTTATACTAATATTCTTGTGAGAGTTGACTCGTATATTTTAGATCCACAATTGGCATCATTTCGGGACCAACATTTGGTATCAGAGCCCTGCATACCCAGTCAACAATATACAAGGATGGCAACGGAGTTCCCTTCGTCACAATTCAAAGAAGGACATTCTACACAACGTCCACCGCTATTTGACGGATCCAACTACAACTGTTGGAAGTGTAGAATGAAGATCGACTTGCAATCGCTCAACTACGAACTTTGGAACATCGTAGAAGCACCGTACACCAAGCCAACAACCAACTACAACGCTTGGAGTGATGATCAAAAGAAGAATGCGAACCTTGACGCCAAAGCAATGAATGCTTTATTCTGTGCCTTAACCAAAGAAGAATTCAACCGTGTGTCAACAGTCACTTTTGCAAATCGAATATGGCATTCTCTTCAGGTAACACATGAAGGCACAAATAAGGTTAAAGAATCTAAGATTTCTGTTCTTATCCACAGGTTTGAACTATTAAAAATGAAGGAGAATGAAACCATCTCAGAAATGGTTACAAGATTCACCGACATAACCAATTCCTTAGCATCCCTTGGAAAGGAATACACCCAAGTCGAAAAAGTTCGCAAGATCCTTCGTGCACTCACATCAGATTGGGAGAAGAAGACAACCGCAATCGAAGAAGCGAATGATCTCTCAACAATGTCGTTAGAAAACCTATTGGTAATCTAATGGCATATGAAGTGCAACTCGAAGAAAGAAAGAAGGATGAACAACAATCTTTCTCAAAGAAGAAAGAACTTGCCTTCCATGCATCCTCAGACACGGACAATTCAGATGACGATGAAGAGGAGATGGCAATGCTTTCAAGCAAATTCAGAAGATTCTTAAAGTAAGGTAAATTTAAATATTTTAATTGCAATAAAACAGGTCATATGAAGAAGGATTGCCCATTGCTAAAAAATAAAGGTAAATTTAAGAGCAAAAAGTTCAGAAAGAAGAAAGACTACCAAGCATCATGGGAAAACAATGATTCCTCTTCCTCTGACGAAGAAGAAATCACTGAACATGCCAACATATGTTACATGGCGCTAGAAGAAGATGAGGTACAATTTACTAAACTTTTAGATGCATTCCATGAATTATTCAATGATTTAAACAATGAAAAAATGAAAAATAAAGATTTATTAAAGGAAAATGAAAAACTTTTGAAAGAAAATTCATGTTATGTCTCTCAAGTTTCTTCTATAAATTCTCAAAAAGATGATTTTGAAATAGTTATATCATCATTGAAAAAGGATAATGAGAATTTTATAAAGAAAATATTTTGCTTAAAAAGGATTTAAATAAAAGAATTCTGTGTTAGATAAAGTCATGTCAGTTTTCAAAATGAAATATGAAGAGATTTTGAAAAATGTGACTAAGTTTAATCAAGGAAAAGAAAAGTTGAATGATTGTTATCATATCAAAAGATGTCACATAATCATTATGGTATTGGATGTTTTGAAAAATCTTCATATGTTAGTAAACCATATAATTCTTTTGTGAAAAGAAAGTCTGATATTATTTCAAAAAGAATTAAGAATAAGTTTATATGGATTCCTAAAAACTTAAGCATTTTTGACAAAAATACTTATATTGCATCATACATACATGATATATGTAATTCATGCAATTATGTGTATACTAACAGATGGAAACCAAATTCAAATTGGGTTTTTGTCTCCTAAAGGTTAATGCTTTGCTCTTATGATTGGTACCATCTAATGTTTATTCTTTCAGGTACCATATAAGAAGTTTTGATAAGGACATTACATCAAATATTTATCATATATATACATGTTATGATATATTTATAACAGGGGGAGAACACAAGTATTTCTATATCTGTTATAACCCATTTTCTGCAGAGGGAGAACATATAACTTATTTTCTGCAGGGGAGCATTTGTGCACACAAAGTGTCTTCATCAAAAAGGGGGAGAATGTTGGAACTTGCTTTTGATGAGACATTTGTGAAGCCATGTCATTTGGAGCTCTATCACAAGCCTATTCAAGAGTTCTTCATGATCTAGACTTCCCAAGGAGAGTTGATAATGATGTGTATTGTAATTGTTGATAGCATGTTAAAAAGCCTTGACGCACACACACATATCATAATATCTTAGTCGACTTATAGTCTTTACAAGTCGACTTATACATAGTATAGTCGACTTGACCATTTTTATAAGTCGACTAGCCTTTTGTCCTGAAGGATCCCAACTTTCTGTTTGTCACTTCTAGTCGACTTAACATAATACCTAGTCGACTAATGCCTGGCCTAGTCGACTTATAATATAGTTGTGGTTGACTTGGTTCAGTTTCCAGAAACTTGTCTATTGATTCAAACTTGACCTAGTCGACTTGGTCTTTTCTATAGTTGACTAACCTTGAGAGATTTGCCTACCCTAGTCGACTAACCCATATCTCAAGTCGACTAATGGCAGTTTTTGACTGTTGGACAGTTTCTGTTTTCTGGTATTTCCTTCAACGTTATCCAATGTTTAAACATTCAAAATGATCCTAATAACTACCCTAACTAACCCTAGAGTTCAGCTATAAATAGGGTTGTTATCTTAGGCTAAAATACCAATTAAAATATATAGTTTCTGACCAAAACTCTGAAAAATATTCTGGTTCTTTGAAAACTGTTCCCACTTCCAGTTCTTCACCAATTCCTACTTTTTTGTGAAGATCTCTGAAAGTTCACCTATAATAGCCCTTGTCCACGATCACATACTGAATCAAGGCTTATAGGAAAGGTTGTAATCACTCAAAGGAATCATTGTACAAGAGCGTCTTCTTGGTGTAGAAGAGAGGTTATATAAGGTGTTGTCTTCTTGGTTTTTAAGAAAAGTTGTACACATTTGGCAAAGGGGATTTGTCAAGTGGTGTGCAAGGTGTTGATTCTGGGTATACAAAGTCAAGGATAAAGGAAAATCTCAAGCGGGAGGCTTGGGGACTGGATGTAGGTCACGAGGACCGAACCAGGGTAAATCACTCGTGTTTGCGATTGTTATCTTTTCTGTGATTTATTTTTCTTTATGTGCAAGTACGTTTATTTCTTTATACTAATATTCTTGTGAGAGTTGACTCGTATATTTTAGATCCACAATTGGCATCATCTCGGGACCAACAGCTAAGAATATCAAACATGAAAGGTGACATGAAATTCATGTGTGTGTATAAATATTGTGATTAGCTAAAAACTGAGGATCTTTAACTCTAGGTTATTAGACCCAAATCAAGAGCACCAAGCTCTGATACCAATTGAAATCACCTAGAGGTGGGTGAATAGGTGACTAGCTAATCTAATGATGAATTAATGCGGAATTAAAACTATTTATGCAAACTAAAAATTATTATGCTAAATACACCAAATATGACACAAGAGTGTAGCCAAATTCTCGGAGAAGGGCTCTAGACTATCTCCTCAAGATTCCTCTAGATAAGAGTTGAGGTGCCACTATGGCTTTTAGTTGAATACAAGTGTGAGCAAACAATCCCAATCATATATCAATTAAGCACAAGTATATCAAGCAAGTAATGAATATGAACAATAAGAGCATGCAAGATATAAACACAAGTGAGAGATAGGGAGAGAGAATTCACAAATCGAGGTTCGAGGACCCTTGCTCTACGTCCCGCCTTCAACACTATGAAGGATTTCCACTAGAATCGATCCCACCGGATCACTCGGTGCCGCAACACCTATAAGGAGTTCAGACTAGAACTCTTGGACTCACTAGTCCCTCTCTTGTTTTCGTAAGAACTACACACACAAGCACACTAGCTTGCCGAGGCCGCACCTCTACACCGAGCTCCCACAAGAACTCAAAATAATACGAACCTGCAAGTTCGCTTCCTCAAATACAAAGTAGAACACTTAGTGATCTAAACACTTTGATCACCTAAAAATACTCTCACAACAACTCTCCTATAGAATGGATATAGCAATAGAAAGCTCAAGTATGTGTGAGAAAAACTATGATTGATTTGGTGGTGAAAAACTCAAGAAATCTCTTTTACAAAACACTCTTGAAAAACACTCCTTTTGATATGGAAGAATTGGCATAAAACAAGTGGAGATAAATACTTAGAAGTGTAGGAAAAACTATCTTGAAAACCCACTTGAAATCTTATGAAAACAGTCCAAGGGAACCCCAAATTATAGGCTCCCAAAATTTGGCCGTTGGAGGCTAACTCAGTAAGATTCCCTGTTGTCGGTCGACCGCCCGGTCGATCGGCCAACAGTCAGATTTCTGACTGTTGTGCCATCGGTCGACTGGCCGGTCGACTGAGGCTTGGATGCAGAAAGCGGGACCTCTCTGTCGGTCGACCGCCCAGTCGACCGGGGCCAAATCCAGAGAGCAGAACTCTCTCGTGGTCGACCGGCCCTCCAGCTAAACAGGGATTGCACGTTTGTGCACATAGGTCGACTGACCTCTGGCTCGGTCGACCGTGCGGTCGACTGGCAGAAGGTTAGAACACAGGTTTTAGGGATTTAAAAGTTAGTCTTTTTATCTTCAATAAAATCGCATAAATTCTCATAAATTTCACAAAATAAGTTCATTAATATACTTTGATATACAAATATGTTTGATAAAAAAATCAAAACACATTACAAACATTTTGAACTATTTTTGTGATATAGAAATTTTGGCTTAAATAGAAATCTGTATTTTCCAAAAACTATCTCCAAATTTAAAATGATTTTTCTAAAACTTTTCCAAATACAAAAATAAGATATTCTAAACACTGTTAAAGCTTAGTGTGTGTGGATATGATCCATTACACATAAATGATGTAATATCTATGTTTTGGACATTAAGCTCTAAAATAAGTTTTGATAAAACACATGTAT
Organism: Agave tequilana; assembly: GCA_038442645.1. Taxonomy (NCBI): domain Eukaryota; kingdom Viridiplantae; phylum Streptophyta; class Magnoliopsida; order Asparagales; family Asparagaceae; genus Agave; species Agave tequilana. The sequence goes on along the minus strand of JAVJIF010019965.1, from coordinate 80,567 downwards.
ATTTTGAAGCTTAAAAATCAAACCGGTATTTTTCAAAACGAAAACTCTTTTATGAAAACACATATAAATCTTGTGTGTGAGTGTATATGAAATTGAGCAATCCACCAACTAATCTATCCTTTACATTTTATCTAAAAATAAAATCTTGACACTTACAAGCATGACACAAGTCTTCTTGAAAATCTTCTCTTGAAGGTCTTCTTCTCCTTCTTGACTTGGTCCAAACCTTGATCTAATGAGTTAGACTCCTCTTGAGTACTTGATGCAATCTTGATGCGCTAGCTCTTGAATCAACATGTGTTACCTACAAAACTTTGACTTTAAATCCTTTGTTGAAGCTAAACACCAACTAAGATCTTGATCAAATATCTGATACTAATTAAACACAAGATCATTAGTATTATAACAACATGATTTAATCATCATCAAAACTAGAGTGATGGGCCTTCGGGCCAACAATCTCCCCTTTTTGATGATGACAAAACTCATGGAGTTATATGCGTGGATTTAAGATAAGCTTCATAGAAGCTCTTCCTTAACTCATGCATAACAATAAACAAATAGATATTCAATGAAGTGCATAAAACTAAACAAATATATATGCATAAACAAGGTGAGAGAAACGTAAATAAATCAAAAAATTCTTCTCCCCAAAAACCTTCTCCCCCTTTTTGTATAAACATAAAATATAGAACATGCATAAACTCAATATATGCATAAACTCAATTTCTAAATATGCATATATAAACTCAAAATCATTCTCCCCCTTTTTGTCAGTCATCAACAAAGGGTGAAAAAACAAATAAATAATAAGGATATATATATACGATATACATTCATGAAGAGGAAGACGTTAAATTAGCTCCCCTGCATACATGCATTACATGAAGAAGGGATGACAAAACCCTAACTCACATAAAGCATAATATACAATGCATAATTGGAGATGTTAAGCTCCCCCTACACACGTGTATCACATAAAGAAGATATGTCAAGCTCCTCATTATAAGATACACTCAACATGAAACTATATATAGAAGAGATGTTAAGCTCCCCTTACATATAGGCAATACATATCAAAATATTTTTAACACAAATTTTGATAATAATTAAAGTAATAAACAAATTTTGAGATACCACTTGTAAATAAGCAAAACTTTAAGATATCACCTGTAAATAAATAAAATTTTAAGATATCACAAGATTTTTGATAGGAATTTAAATTGGAAATTTTTTATACCAATTGAAATTGAAACATTTATAAATTTTGATACCAATGAAAGTAAAATATTTTATATTTTGATACCAATTGAAATATATGATAAATTTTGATACCAAATTAAAAGGTAAAACATTTTTGATACCAATTGAAATTGAAACCCAATGGAAATCGAAACATTTTGATACCAATTGAAATTGAAACCCAATGGAAATCGAAACATTTTGATACCAATTGAAGTATATTGTAAATTTTGATATCAATTAAAAGGTAAAATATGAAGTATATTTTGATATCAATTGAAATACCAATTGAAAATAATGCATAAGTTCATTAAAATACCAATTAACATTTAAAAATTAGTCAAGCTAGCATAAACATATTTTGTGCTTTAAATATGTAAGGGTATTGTAAATCAAGCACAGTCAAAACATATATATATATATATATATATATATATATATATATATATATATATGAAAATGAAATTACTAATTGAAATTGATATTATTTGAAATTTGAAGCTTACATATACAAGAAAACAGATATGAGCATACAAAAATAGAATTTTATGAAGTTCATGTGTATAACTCATAACTATCCATCCTAATCATGCACATGTTAAAAAGATTTCAATTAGAGCACACAAGACATGGTCACCCAACCATCCACCCTTTAACGGTAGAAGTTTTCAAAAAATATGATTTGAAAATAGTTCTAAATTTGAAAACACTACCAAATGAAGAATAAATAACTAGTTAAAGTAATTTTTAAAAAATTAGTTAACGATCCTTCAAACATGAAACAAATTATACTCTTGAAGCACACCAAATATATATGAGTTGACACTCGAAATCTATAAAACTCAAAAATAAGCTCATGAAATAAGATCATGAGTAAACAAAGAAATATGAGTGCACAAGCATCATGTAAATAGTATATTCATGAAATAATCAATAACGCCAAAAAAAACATCAAAAACATATGAAAATCATAAAAATATATTTTTCATTAAAAATAAACTTCAAGGCATATGTATGTTTTATCAAAACAAAAAAATATACATATGTATCCTAAACACAAAAGAGTCTATAATATAATTTGCATGAAGGCAAGAGACTCAATGGTATACATGTATATCTATTAGTTTTAGACAAGAATAATATATACATGAAGCAAAACATGCATAAGAATAGGGAAAACAAGTTAAAATTCATGAATCATCAAAACTAAGCTATACTAGTACATCTAATGGGTACAAATGAGCAATTAAGCACAAACATATAGTAATCAAATGTGGCTCACTAGTTGTACGAGTATATGCACAAGTTTTAATGAAAATTTACATTTAAACAAGTATTCACCACATGAAGTGCAAAACTATAAACAAACATGATTATTAAGGTAAATGTACTTGTTTTAGAGTAATGATATACACAATAGCTAAACTAAAGTGAGAACACAAAATATGAATCCATATGAATATGGGTGTATTTCAATTACTATACATGTATTGTTGGCCCAAAGGCCCATCACTCTAGTTTTGATGATGATCAACTCATGTAGTTATAGTACTAATGTTCTTGTGTTTAATTAGTGACAAATTTGTTATCAAGATCTTAATAGGTGTGGAGCTTCAACAAAGGATTTAAAGTCAAATTTTGGAGCTAGCACGGTTGATTCACGAGCCTATGCATCAAGACCACATCAAGAGTCGAGCTCGTTGGATTGCATTTGGACCAAGTCAAGATGATGAGAAGACTTCTAGGGAAGACTTCAAGATCAAGACTTGTGTCTATGTATAAGATTTTTGTGTTTTAGATAAAATGTAAAGGATAGAATAGTTGGTGGATTGCTCAAGTATTTATCACACACACACTCTTGAGTTAGTTGTCTTTTCATAAAAGAATTTTCAGATGTAGAAAAGACTTTCATTTTGGAAAAATACTTTTTGGTTTTTGGAATTTCTTATATGCATGTCTTTTATCCAAAACCATATTTAGAGCTTAATGCCAAAACATAGATATTTCATCTTAATTGTGTAGTGGATCATATCCATACACAATATGCTTTAATGAATTCAAAATATCTTGTTTTTGTATCATGAAGAAGTTTGGAAAACAAGTTTTAGAAAAATACTAGTTTTCAATTGAGCCAATATTTCTAACTTACAAAAATAGTCCAAATCTTTTATAACATGCCTTGATTTTGTACAAGCATGGTTGTTTATCAAAGTATATTGGTAAAACTATTTTTGTAGATTTTTATATATTTTATGGGATTTTTATGTGAGCCAAAAGACCAAGTTTTAATCCCAGATTTTTCTGTTCCAGGCTTCAGCAAAGTCGACTAGTCGACCTACCAAGTCGACTAGGGCTGAAGTCGGTCGACCGGCTCGGTCAACCGACGTGCACGGACGTTCACGCCTTGACCTGGAAGATGGCCGGTCGACCCACCCAGTCGACCGTAACTGAGAGCAGTGCTCTCTGTTTATTTCGGTCGGCCGGGCGGTCGATCGGAGGCTCCAACGATCGGATTTTGACCGTTGCCGGTCGACCGGGCGGTCGACCGACAGGTCTGATAGAACCCCAACGGCTAGTTTTCCAGACTCTATAAATTTGGGGGTTTGGGCATTGTTTTTCTCTAAGATTTTGGGAGAGCTTTGGACCAGTTTTTCTTATCTATTTAAAAGAGTTTTTCTCCACATATTTGAGAGCAAATATTTCCTATCTAAAGGGAAGATTTATCAAGAGTGTTTAAAGTGATTCTTTGAGTTTTCCTCCACCTTTCTCATCCTTGTTTTTCTCACACCAACACTTGGGCATCCATTGAGCTATTCATCTTATATGAGTGTTGTAGTGAGAGTTTTTATTGGTGATCAAAGTGTTTAGATCACCAAGAGATCTTTTCTTGTTCTTTGAGGAAACGGCCAAGTGCGCTCGTGGTGGTTTAGAGTTCGGTTGTGAACTCTTAGTTTGAGGTGCGGCCTCGGCAAGCTTGTGGGGCTTGCGTGTGTACGGGACTAGGGAGTCCGAGGGATTGTAGGTGTTGCGGCACCAAGGAGAGATCCATTAGGATCATGCATAGTGGAAATCCTTCGTGTGTCGAAGGCGGGGATGTAGAGCAAGTGTGCTCGAACCTCGAAACAAATTCCTTGTGTTTGCGATTGCTCACTCTCTCTCTTTGTCTCTATTTATATCTTGCCACTCTTATTGTCTTTATCATTTACATGCTTGATATATTGTGTGCATAATTGATATACTTGCTTGGGATGTTTGCTAACACTTGTATTCAACCAAGAGCCAACGCGGCACCTCAACCCATTCAAGGGAATCTAGAGGAGTTTGTCCAGAGCCCTTCATGGGGAATTCGGCAACACTCTTGTGTTATACGTGGTGTTTAGTGTAAGAGTTTAGTTTAGGTCATAATAGTTTTTACTTCCGCATTATTTGGCATTAAGTGACCATTAGATTAGCCATCACATATTCAACCCCTCTAGGTGATTTTACAATTGGTATCAGAGCTTGGTACTCTGATTTGGGTCTTACAACCTAGAGTTAAAGATCCTCATTTTTAGGCTAATCACTATATTTGTACACACACCATGGACTTCATGTCACCACCCACTTTTGACATTCTTAACGTCCAAATTTGGAAGGTTAAGATGTCTATGTACCTTAAGGCCTTAGGCATTCATGTTTATCTTGCGACAATTAAAGATTCTTATATTAATGATAGCAAGTACATTGAGGCTAATGCAAAAGCCCTTCATGCTTTAAAGTCTACCCTAAATGATGAATATTTATCTAGGGTATCTAACATTGATTCGGCTTTTGTAGCATGGAACATCATCACCTCCCTTGGCGAAAAGGATCTATATTATGCCGGGAGCGATTCGGACGTTGGAAGCAACACCTCCAACAAGTGCTATATGGTCGAAGGGGATAACCCCCTTGAGGTAACTACCGAATCCGAGGTAGATGAAAATGATATGTCATATGATGAGCTCACTTCATTTTGTCAATTATTGCTTGAAAAATATGACATGATTAAGAAAGAAAATAAAAATTTGAAAAAGAATATTGCTTGCATGCATAAAGAACATGATTCATTTAGGAATAATATTGCATATTTAGAAAAAGAAAATAAAGATTTGAAAAATGAAAATGTTTCCCTCATTTCAAAATTGAATGATTTGTGTGAGGAAACAATACTTTGAAAAATAAAATTGATTTCGTGGAAAAACAAAAGGAAGTTGTTTTTCAAGAAAATAAGTCTTTAAAAAGAAATTTTGTGAAAAAGAAAAAGATTTTGTTTCGAAAAAGAAAAAGAAAAATGATTCTTTATCTCATCATGCTTTACATGCCACCACTAATGAGATTAAAGATTTGAAAAATAAAATGAATAATTTGAGTTCAACTTTGAACTCTTGTGCATTCAATCATTCTAGGTTGGAATTCTTGTTTCAAAAGAAACAAGTTCCACATGTTCATGCACAACATCATCATGCATATGCTTATGTTGCACGTCATGATCACACTCCTACACATAAGCATCCTAAGGTGTACACATGTACACATTGTGGCCGCAAAGGCCATTTAGCAAAATTTTGTTATGACAAGTTGCATCATTTTAATTTTGCTAATAATAAAATTTTGGGGTTCCTTACAAGACTAACCCCAAAGGATTCAAGAAAATATGGGTACCAAAATCCCCACCTTGTGTATTTGATGTAGGTGAGGGCTCTCATAAAACGTGAGAGATTTGGTGCCTTGATGGTGGGTGCAATTGAACTAAAAGGACACACATTTGGAGCACCACTATCAAGGGAGTTTTGGTGGGACAACCACCATGCTTGGAGCTTTGGAGTTGGTAACAATCTCTAAACTCTTACTCTTTATGTACATGCTTTTTACATATATTATATTCATAACATGTTCATGTTTTATATTTCTATGTGCTTCATGTGGTGATAACATGCTTAGATGTAGTTTTTATCAAAACTTGTATTATACATGTACAAATAGTGAGCTACATTTGTTTTATATATGATTGCACTTCATGCTCATTTGTACCCACTATATGCATATATATAGACTAGTTTTGATGATTCTCATTTATACATGCTTTGCCAATTTTTATGCTTTACTTCATGTATATGTATTATTAATTCAAATCTAATAAATATACATGTATACCCGTGAGTCTCTTGCCTTCATGCAAACATCTTTAATAGACTCTTTTATGTTTGGGATATGTAAGTGTATTGTTAGTTTTAGATAAATCATACATATACTATGAAGATTAGTGTTTTAATGAAAAATTTTTCATGTTTTTGTTTTGTTAAAAATGTGACTTATAATCTTTTTGAGCTTAAATGACTATTTTCATAAAAATGCTATTTACATGATCTTTTAACACTCACATCTTCATTTATTAATTCATGACTTAGTTTCATGATCATTTTGAGCTTTATAGACCATGAGTGATTAAATCTTTATGTATTTAGTTATGCTTTATGAAGAACATATGATTTGATGTATTTGAAGGATCTTTAACTAGTTGTTCAAAAACTATTTTATACTAGTTATTCATTCTTTAAATAGTTTATAAGATATACACATGATCCTATTTTTCATATGGACAAATTTTTTTTTCTCAATATTTGATGCTTCATGATTTGAATATTAGTTTAAATGTTAATTTTTGTCAACACTAGGATTTATACTTACACATTGTGGGCCACAAATAAATCTATATATGGTTGGGTTTGATTGCTTATTTGTGCCCATTAAGTGTGCTAGTATAACCTAGTTTTGATGATCCTTACATTTTTAAACTTGTATTCCCATTTTGGATTTGTGTTATGATCATGTGCTTTCATTTCATGTATATGTTTATTTTGCCAAACTTTAAGATATACATGTATACCTCTTGAGTCATTTGCCTTTCATGCAAATCTTTATATATGGACTCAATTGTGTTTAGGGATATGTATGTATACTTCTTGTGTTGTCAAAACATACATATACCTTGAAATATAATTTTCTTTTAATAAAATTTTTTAAGGATTCCGTACTAGTTTTCAAACATTTTCATTTAACTAGTTCGAATTCTTCATGTGGTAGATTATATGATGTATACACTTAAGCTTATTTTTCTATTGGTATCATTGGTCATTTTCGATTGGTATCAATATGACTCTTGTTGTATATACTCATATTTTGCTCTCTTATATATGTATGTATTATTTTCAAAATACTCTTTTCATACATATATATGATTTGTATTGTGCTTGAATTAAAATTGTTTTACATGTTTAAAGCACAAAGTTTGTCTATGGTAAGCTTATGTCTAACATTTAATCTCTATTGCTAAGCTTATGCATTATGTTTTAAAAGTGGTATCAAATATTAAAAATTTATGTCTCTTTGATATCTCAAAATTTGTTTTATTGTGAAAAATTCAAAATTTTGTTTTAAATAATTCAAATTTGTGATTTATATTGCCTATATGCAAGGAGAGCTTAACATCTCTTCTACATATAGATTCATATTGAGTGTATCATGTATTGAGGAGCTTGCTATCTCTTCTTTATGTGATACACGTGTGTAGGGGGAGCTTCACATCTCCTCTTATGCATTACATAATATGTGTTATGTGAATTGGGGCTTATCATCCCTTCTTCATGTAATGCATATGTGTAGGGAAGTTAACTTAGCGTCTTCCTCTTCATGAATGTATATCGCATATAATCCTTATTGATTGATTTGGATTACCCCTTCATTGGTTCTTTGTTTCGAACAAAAAGGGGGAGAAAATTATGTGTTGTTTTGGTTTTATGTTTATTTTAAACCCATTTGTTGATGATTGACAAAAAGGGGGAGAAAGATTTTGAGGTTTATATGCATGTTGAGTAAAATTTATGTTCATGCATATATGTTTTGTTTTGCAAATAGGAGAAAAAGATTGGACTTGTTTTATCTCCATTCATTTGCATACATATTTATGAGCATACATTGCATATTTATTTATTTATATGGTATGCATGAGTTAAGGGGGAGCTTCTTTGAAGCTTTACTTTAATCCATGCATATATAACTCCATGAGTTTTGTCATCATCAAAAAGGGGGAGATTGTTGGCCCAAAGGCCCATCACTCTAGTTTTGATGATGATCAACTCATGTAGTTATAGTACTAATGATCTTGTGTTTAATTAGTAACAGATTTGTTATCAAGATCTTAGTAGGTGTGGAGCTTCAACAAAGGATTTAAAGTCAAGTTTTGGAGCTAGCACCGGTTGATTCACGAGCCTATGCATCAAGACCACATCAAGAGTCGAGCTCGTTGGATTGCATTTGGACCAAGTCAAGATGATGAGAAGACTTCTAGGGAAGACTTCAAGATCAAGACTTGTGTCTAGGTATAAGATTTTTGTGTTTTAGATAAAATGTAAAGGATAGAATAGTTGGTGGAATGCTCAAGTATTTATCACACACACACTCTTGATTTAGTTGTCTTTTCATAAAAGAATTTTCAGATTTAGAAAAGACTTTCATTTTGGAAAAATACTTTTGGTTTTTGGAATTTCTTATATGCATGTCTTTTATCCAAAACCATATTTAGAGCTTAATGCCAAAACATAGATATTTCATCTAATTCTGTAGTGGATCATATCCATACACACTATGCTTTAATGAATTCAAAATATCTTGTTTTTGTATCATCAAGAAGTTTGGAAAACAAGTTTTAGAAAAATACTAGTTTTCAATTGAGCCAATATTTCCAACTTAAAAAATAGTCCAAATCTTTTATAACATGCCTTGATTTTGTGCAAGCATGGTTGTTTATCAAAGTATATTGGTAAAACTATTTTTGTAGATTTTTATATATTTTATGAGATTTTTCTGTGAGCCAAAAGACCAAGTTTTAATCCCAGATTTTCTGTTCCAGGCTTCAGCCAAGTTGACTAGTCGACCTACCAAGTCGACTAGGGCTGAAATCAGTCGACCGGCTCGGTCGACTGACGTGCACGGACGTGCACGCCTTGACCTGGCAGATGGCTGGTCGACCCACCCAGTCGACCGTAACTGAGAGCAGTGCTCTCTGTTTATTTCGGTCGGCCGGGAGGTCGACCGGAGGCTCCAACGGTCGGATTTTTGACCGTTGCCGATCGACCGAGCGGTCGACCGACAGGTCTGACAGAACCCCAACGGCTAGTTTTCCAGACTCTATAAATTTGGGGGTTTGGGCATTGTTTTTCTCTAAGATTTTGGGAGAGCTTTGGGCCAGTTTTTCTTATCTGTTTAAAAGAGTTTTTCTCCACATATTTGAGAGCAAATATTTCCTATCTAAAGGGAAGATTTTATCAAGAGTGTTTAAAGTGACTCTTTAGTTTTCCTCCACCTTTCTCATTCTTGTTTTTCTCACACCAACACTTGAGCATCCATTGAGCTATTCATCTTATAGGAGTGTTGTAGTGAGAGTTTTTATTGGTGATCAAAGTGTTTAGATAACCAAGAGATCTTTTCTTGTTCTTTGAGGAAACGGGCAAGTGTGCTCGTGGTGGTTTAGAGTTCGGTTGTGAACTCTTGGTTTGAGGTGCGGCCTCGGCAAGCTTGTGGGGCTTGCATGTGTACGAGACTAGGGAGTCCGAGGGATTGTAGGTGTTGCGGCACCAAGGAGAGATCCATTGGGATCGTGCATAGCGGAAATCCTTCGTGTGTCGAAGGCGGGGATGTAGAGCAAGTGTGCTCGAACCTCGAAACAAATTCCTTGTGTTTGCGATTGCTCACTCTCTCTCTCTCTCTCTCTCTCTCTCTCTCTCTCTCTTTGTCTCTATTTATATCTTGCACACTCTTATTGTCTTTATCATTTACATGCTTGATATATTGTGTGCATAATTGATATACTTGCTTGGGATTATTTGCTAACACTCGTATTCAACTAAGAGAGCCAACGCGGCACCTCAACCCATTCAAGGGGAATCTAGAGGAGTTTGTCCAGAGCCCTTCACGGGGAATTCAGCAACACTCTTATGTTATACGTGGTGTTTAGTGTAAGAGTTTAGTTTAGGTCATAATAGTTTTTACTTCCGCATTATTTGGCATTAAGTGACCATTAGATTAGCCATCACCTATTTACCCCCCCTCTAGGTGATTTTACATGTATGTCATAAGTCTAAATAACATGACATTTAATAACAATCATAAGAAACATGCTAAATATCAACAATCTAAAAGCATGTAAACAAATAAGGAGTTAGAGATAGTTATCAAAGCCATTAGGGCACTTCTCTATATCTCCAAACTATGGTGGTCCTCTCACCAAACTTCCTTGATAGTGATGCATCAATTGTATGTCCATCTATCCCATGCATCCACCACCAAGGTACCAATTCTCTCACGTCATGTGAGAGCCCACACCCACATCACACACAAGAGGTAGGGATTTTGGTACCCATTTTCTTTTGGGTCACGGGGGTTAGCATTATTCGGAACCCAAACATTTTTATTAGCAAAATTAATATGATTCATCTTATCAAAATAAAACTTTGCTAAATGGCCTTTGCGGCCGCGATGTGTACATTTGTACACTCTAGTATGCATATGAGAATAAGTATGATCATGATGTGGAAAGTGTGCATATGTGTGCTGTGGATGATGTGTATGTACATGTGGAGCTTGTTTCTTTTGAAACAAGGTTTCCAATTTATTATGATTAAATGCACAATTGCTTAAGGTTGAGCTTAAACAATCTATTCTATTTTTCAAAAATTGAATCTCATTTTTATCAATGGTTTTATGAAGAGCATGGCAAATATGAGAATCAACAACCTTTTTCCTTTTAGAAATGTTTTCCTTTTCTTTTGAAACAAATTTTCTTTTAAAGAGTTGCTTTCCTCTAAAATAATTTCCTTTCTTTTCCACCAAAATAATTTTATTTTTCAAAGAAGTATTTCCTTCACAAAGATCATTTAATTTAAAGACAAAGAAATATTATCCTTATTCAACATATCATTTTCTTTTGAAATACATGCAAATCTATTTTTAAGAGAGTCATTTTCTTTTAACAAAGAAGTGTTGTTCTTTTTCAATTTATTATTATCCTTTTTAAGCAAATCATATTTTTCAAGAAGTTGTTGACAAAATGAAGCGAGATCATCATATGACATGTCAACATCCTCATCAAGCTCGGATTCGAAATTTACCTCAAGGGGTTATCCCCTTGGACCATGTAGCACATTTTGGAAGCCTCACTCCCATCATCTGAGTCACTCCCCTCATAATATTGCTTTTTTTCACCAAGGGAGACTAAAGTGTTCCATACTACAAAAGCTGAATCAAAGTTAGAAACCCTACATAAATAATCATCATTTAGGGTTGACTTTAAGGCATGGATGGCTTTTGAATTAGCCTCTAAATGTTTACCATTTAAACAATATGAATCTTTAATAGTTACAAAATAAACATGAATACCTAGGGTTTTGTGGTACATTGACATCTTAACCTTCCAAGTTTGGATGTTAAGAATATCAAACATAGGAGGTGACATGAAATCCATGTGTGTGTATAAACATTGTGATTAGCTAAAAATGAGGATCTTTAACTCTAGTTTATTAGACCTAAATTAAGAGCACCAAGCTCTGATACCAATTGAAATCACCTAGAGGGGGGTGAATAGGTGACTAGCTAATCTAATGAGGGATTAATGCGGAATTAAAACTATTTATGCAAACTAAAAATTATTATGCTAAAAACATGAAGTATAACACAAGAGTGTTTCCGAATTCCCGGTGAAGGGCTCTGGACTATCTCCTCAAGATTCCTCTAGATAAGAGTTGAGGTGCCGCTATGGCTCTCTTGGTTGAATGCAAGTGTGAGCAAACAATCCCAAGCATATATCAATTAAGCATAAGTATATCAAGCAAGTAATGAATATGATCAATAAGAGCATACAAGATATAAACACAAGTGAGAGATAGAGACAGCAATCGCAAACACGGGAGATTTGTTTCGAGGTTCGAGCACCCTTACTCTATGTCCCCGCCTTCAACACTATGAAGGATTTCCACTAGAATCGATCCCACCAGATCACTCGGTGCTGCAATACCTATTAGGAGTTCACATTAGAACTCTTGGACTCACTAGTCCCTCTCTTGTTCTCGCAAGAACTACAGACGCAAGCACACTAACTTGCCGAGGCCGCATCTCTACACCGAGCTCCCACAAGAACTCGAAACAACACGAACCCGCAAGTTCGCTTCCTTAAATACAAAGTAGAACACTTGGTGATCTAAATACTTTGATCACCTAAAAACATTCTCACAACAACTTTCCTATAGGATGGATATAGCAATGGAAAGATCAAGTATGTGTGAGAAAAACTAGGATTGATTTGGTGGTGAAAAACTTAAGAAATCTCTTTTACAAAACACTCTTGAAAAACTCTCCTTTTGATATGAAAGAATTTGGCTCTAAAACAAGTGGAGATAAACACTTAGAAGTGTAGGAAAAACTATCTTGAAAACTCACTTGAAATCTTATGAAAAACAGTCCAAGGGAACCCAATTTATAAGCTCCCAAATATGGCCGTTGGAGGTCAACTCAGCAGGATTCCCTGTTGTCGTTGACTGCCTGGTCGACCAGCCAACGGTCAGATTTCTGATCGTTGTGCCATCGGTCGACCGGCCAGTCGATCGAGGCCTGGATATAGAGAGCAGGAGCTCTCTGCTGGTCGACCGGGGCCAGATCCAGAGAGTAGAACCCTTTGGCGGTCGACCGGGTCGGTCGACTGGCCCTCCAGCCAAATAGGGCTGTGTACATTTGTACACATCGATCGATCGTCCATTCGACCGACCTCTGACTCGCTCGACCGTGCGGTCGACCAGCAGAAGGCTAGAACACAGGTTTTAGGGATTTAAAATTTGTTCTTTTTATCTTCAATAAAATCCCATAAATTCTCATAAATTCTACAAAAATAAGTTCATTAATATACTTTGATATACAAACATGTTTGATAAAAAAATCAAAACACATTACAAACATTTTGAACTATTTTTGTGATATAGAAATTTTGGCTTAAATAGAAATCTGTATTTTCTAAAAACTATCTCCAAATTTAAAACGATTTTTCGAAAACTTTTCCAAATACAAAAATAAGATATTCTAAACATTTTTAAAGCTTAGTGCGTGTGGATATGATCCACTACACATATATGATGTAATATCTATGTTTTTGACATTAATCTCCAAAATAAGTTTCGATAAAACACATGTATATTTTGAAGCTTAAAAATCAAATCGGTATTTTTCAAAACGAAAACTCTTTTATGAAAACACATAAATTTTGTGTGTGAGTGTATATGAACTTGAGCAATCCACCAACTAATCTATCATTTACATTTTATCTAAAAATAAAATCTTGACACTTACAAACATGACACAAGTCTTCTTGAAAATCTTCTCTTGAAGGTCTTCTTCTCCTTCTTGACTTGGTCCAAACCTTGATCCAATGAGGTAGACTCCTTTGAGTACTTGATGCCTTGATGCGCGAGCTCTTGAATCAACACATGCTCGCTCCAAAATTTTGACTTTAAATCTTTTATTGAAGCTAAACACCAACTAAGATCTTGATCAAATATCTTATAGTAATTAAATGCAAAATCATTAGTACTATAACTACATGAGTTAATCATCATCAAAACTAGAGTGATGGGCCTTCGGTCCAACAATCTCCCCTTTTTGATGATGACAAAACTCATGGAGTTATATATGCATGGATTAAGGATAAGCTTCATAGAAGCTCCCCCTTAACTCATGCATAACAATAAACAAATAGATATTCAATGAAGGGTATAAAACTAAGCAAATAAATATGGATAAACAAGGTAAGAGAAACATGCATAAATCAAAAAATTCTCCTTCCCGAAAACCTTCTCCTCCTTTTTGTATAAACTTTTAAAATCCTTCTCCCTCTTTTGTATAAACATAAAATATAGAACATGCATAAACTCAAAATATGCATAAACTCAATTTCAAAATAGGCATATATAAACTCAAAATCATTCTCCCCCCTTTTGTCAATCATCAACAAAGGGGTGCAAAAAAAAATCAATAATAAGGATATATATGCGATATACATTCATGAAGAGGAAGACCTTAAGTTAGCTCCCCTGCATACATGCATTATATGAAGAAGGGATGACAAAACCCTAACTCACATAAAGCATAATATATAATGCATAAGTGGAGATGTTAAGCTCCCCCTACATACGTGTATCACATAAAGAAAAGATGTCAAGCTCCTCAATATAAGATACACTCAACATGAATTTATATATAGAAGAGATGTTAAGCTCTCCTTGCATATAGATAATACATATCAAAACATTTTTAACACAAATTTTGATAATACTTAAAGTAATAAAATAAATTTTGAGATACCACTTGTAAATAAGCAAAACTTTAAGATATCACCTGTGAATAAACAAAATTTTAAGATATCACAAGATTTTTGATACCAATTGAAATTGGAAATTTTTGATACCAATTGAAATTGAAACATTTGTAAATTTTGATACCAATGAAAGTAAAATATTTTATATTTTGATACCAATTGAAATACATGACAAATTTTGATACCAAATAAAAGGTAAAACATTTTTGATACCAATTGAAATCGAAACCCAATTGAATTTGAAACATATTGATACCAATTGAAGTATATTGTAAATTTTGATATCAATTAAAAGATAAAATATGAATTATATTTTTATATCAAATTAAATACCAATTGAAAATAATGCATAAGCTCATTAAAATATCAATTAACATTTAAAATTAGTCAAGCTTAGCATAAACATAATTTGTGCTTTAAATATGTAAGGATATTGTGAATCAAGCACAATCAAATCATATATATGTATGAAAATGAAAATACCAATTGAAATTGATATTATTTGAAATTTGAAGCATACATATACAAGAAAATATATATGAGTATACAAAAATAGAATTTCATGAAGTTCATGTGTATAACTCATAACTATCCACCCTAATCATGCATATATTAAAAAGATTTTCAATTAGAGCATACAAGGTATGGTCACCCAACCATCCGCCCTTTAAGGGTAGAAGTTTTCAAAAAATATGGCTTGAAAATAGTTCTAAATTTGAAAACGCTACCAAATGAAGAATAAATAACCTGTTAAAGTAATTTTTGAAAAACTAGTTAAAGATCATTCGAACATGAAACCAAATCAAATATATCTCATGAAGCATACAAATATACAAGAGTTGACACTCAAAATTTATAAAACTCAAAAATGTACTCATGAAATAAGGTCATGAGTAAACAAAGAAATATGAGTGTACCATCATGTAAATAGTATATTCATGAAATAATCAATAAGGCCAAAAAAAACATCAAAAACATATGAAAATCATAAAAATGTATTTTCTATTAAAAACAAACTTCAAAGCATATGTATGCTTTATCAAAACAAAAAAAATATACATACATATCCTAAACACAAAAGAGTCTATAATATAATTTGCATGAAGGCAAGAGACTCAATGATATACATGTATATCTATTAGTTTTAGACAAGAATAATATATACATGAAGCAAAACATGCATAAGAATAAGGAAAATAAGTTAAAATTCACGAATCATCAAAACTAGGCTATACTAGTACATCTAATGGGTACAAAAGAGCAATTAAGCATAAACATACAATAACCAAATGTGGCTCACTAGTTGTACGAGTATATACATAAGTTTTAATGAAAATTTATATTTGAATAAGTATTCACCACATGAAGTGCAAAACCATAAACAAACATGATTATTGAGATAAATGCACATATTTTAGAGTAATGATACACACAATAGCTAAACTAAATGAGAACACAAAATATAAATGCATATGAACATGAGTGTTTCTCAATTACTATACATGTATGTCATAAGTCTAAATAACATAGAATTTAATAACAATCATGAAAAATATACTAAATATCAATAATCTAAAAGCATGTAAACAAATAAGGAGTTAGATATAGTTACTAAAGCCATTAGAGCACATCTCTATATTTCCAAACCTTGGTAGTCCTCCCACCAAACTTCCTTGATAGTGATGCAGTAATTGTATGTCCATCTATCTAATGCATCCATCACCAAGGCACCAATTCTCTCACGTCATATGAGAGCCTACACGTACATTAAGCACAAGAGGTGGGAATTTTGGTACCCATTTTCTTTTGGGTCCACGAGGGCTAGCATTATTCGGAATCAAAATATTTTTATTAGCAAAATTAATATGTTTCATCTTATCAAAATAAAACTTTGCTAAATGACCTTTGCGGTCGTAATGTGTACATTTGTACACTCTAATATGAACATGAGAATGAGTTTGATCATGATGTAAAAAGTGTGCATATGTGTGCCGTGGGTGATGTGCATGTACACGTGGAGCTTGTTTCTTTTGAAACAAGATTTCTAATTTACTATGATTAAATGCACAATTGCTCAAGGTTGAGCTTAAACAATCTATTCTATTTTTAAAAATTGAATATCATTTTTATCAATGGTTGCATGAAGAGCATGGCAAGTATGAGAATCAACAATCTTTTTCCTTTTAGAAATGTTTCTTTTCTTTTGAAACAAATTTTCTTTTTAAAGAGTTATTTTCTTCCAAAATAATTTTATTTTTCAAAGAATATTTCCTTCACAAAGATAATTTAATTTAGAAGACAAGAAAATATTATCCTTATTCAACATATCATTTTCTTTGAAATACATGCAAATTTATTTTTAAGAGAGTCATTTTCTTTTAACAAAGAAGTGTTGTTCTATTTTAATTTATTATTATCCTTTTTAAGCAAATCATATTTTTCAAGAAGTTGTTGACAAAATGAAGCAAGATCATCATATGACATGTCAACATCCTCATCAAGCTTGGATTCAGAATTTACCTCAAGGGGGTTATCCCCCTGGACCATGTAGCACAAGTTGAAAGCCTCACTTCCATCATCCAAGTCACTCCCCGCATAATATTGCTTTTATTCACCAAGGTAGACTAAAGTGTTCCATACTACAAAAGCTGAATCAAAGTTAGAAACCCTACATAAAATCATCATTTAGGGTTGACTTTAAGGCAAGGATGACTTTTGCATTAGCCTCTAGATGTTTGTCATTTAAAAAATATGAATCTTTAATAGTGGCAAAATAAACGTTACCTTGGGATTTGAGGTACATTGACATCTTAACCGTCCAAGTTTGGATGTTAAGAACATCAAACATGGGAGGTGACATGAAATCTACATGTGTGTATAAATATTATAATTAGCTAAAAATGAGGATCTTTAACTCAGGTTATTAGACCCAAATCAAGAGCACAAAGCTCTGATACCAATTGGAATCACCTAGAGGGGGGTGAATAGGTGACTAGCTAATCTAATGATTAATTAATGCGGAATTAAAATTATTTATGCAAACTAAAAGCTATTATGCTAAATACACCAAGTATAACACAAGAGTGTAACCGAATTCTCGGTGAAGGGCTCTGGACTATCTCCTCAAGATTCCTCTAGATAAGAGTTGAGGTGCCGCTATGGCTCTCTTGGTTGAATACAAGTGTGAGCAAACAATCCAAGCATATATCAATTAAGCACAAGTATATCAAGCAAGTAATGAATATGAACAATAAGAGCATGCACGATAAAAACACAAGTGAGAGATAGAGATGTTGGAACTTGCTTTTGATGATATATTTGTGAAGCTATATTATTGGAACTCTATCTCACAAGCCTATACAAGAGTTCTACATGCTCAAGACTTTCCAAAGAGAGTGGCTATGGATGTGTATTGTAATATTTATTAGAATGTTAAAAGCCTTGAAACACACATACACATCATTAGTTTATTAGTAGACTTGACCCTTTCTATTAGTAGACTTGACCACCTATTAGTAGACTTGACCCTTCCTATTAGCAGACTTGACCCTTTCTATTAGTCGACTTGACCCCTCTTGTAGTCGACTAATACCTTGTCTAGTCGACTTATAAAAGTCCTATAGTCAACTAAGTATTGTCCTGAAAAGATATCAACTTTCTGTTTATCAGCATTAGTCGACTTATCAGTATTACTAGTCAACTAATACAAGTTATAGTTGACTTATAAACTCTGCTAGTCGACTAGTTTCAGTTTTCAAAAACTTGTCCTGTGTTTTCAACTTGACCTAGTCGACTTGGTCCCAATACTAGTCGACTAACCCAGTGTAAATTGCATAACCTAGTCGACTAACCCATATCTCAAGTCGACTAATGGTAGTTTCTGACTGTTGAACAGTTTCTGTTTTCTGGTATTTTATCCAACGTTATCCAACGATTATATATTCAAATTTGTCCTAATAACTATCCTAACTAACCATAGAGTTCAGCTATAAATAGGGTTGTTATCTTAGGCTAAAAACACCAATTCAAATCAATAGTTTTCTATCTAAAAATTCTGTCAAAATTCTAGTTTTCAGAAAACTGTTCCCACTTTCATTTCTTCACTCAGATTTCTACTCAATAGTGAAGATTTCTGAGAGTCCACCTATAATAGCCCTTGTTCACGATCACATACAGATTTAAGGCTTATAAGAAAGTTTGTAATCACTCAAAGAGGAGCATTGTACAAGAGCGTCTTCGGGTTGAAGAGAGTTTGTACAAGGTGTTTGTCTTCTGGGTTGTAAGAAGAGTTGTACACATTTGGCAAAAAGGATTTGTCAAGTTGTGTGCAAGGTGTTGATTTTGGGTGTACAAAGTCAAAGGATAAAGGAAAATCTCAAACGGGTGGCTTGGGGACTGGATGTAGGTCACGAGGACCGAACCAGGATAAATTACTTGTGGTTATCTTTTCTGTGATTTAATTTCCTTTATTACAAGTACTTTATATTTACGCTAATATCTTTATTTGAGTGTTGACGTGTATAGTAGATCCTACAATTAGCATCATCTCGGGACCAATAATTGGTATCAGAGCCCTTCATACCTAGTCAACAATCTACAAGGATGGCAACGGAGTTTCCTTCATCACAATTCAAAGAAGGACATTCTACACAACGTCTACCGCTATTCGATGGATCGAACTACAACCACTGGAAGTGTAGAATGAAAATCTACTTGCAATCGATCAACTATGAACTATGGAACATAGTAGAAGCAACGTACAGCAAACCGACTACCAACTACATCACTTGGAGTGATGATCAAAAGAAGAATGCGAACCTTGATGCCAAAGCGATGAATGCTTTATTCTGTGCCTTAACCAAAAAAGAATTCAACCGTGTGTCAACAGTCACTTCAGCAAATCAAATATGGCACACTCTACAGGTAACACATAAAGGCACAAATACGGTTAAGGAATCTAAAATTTCTGTACTTGTTTACAGGTTCAAACTTTTCAAAATGAAGGAGAATGAAACCATCTCAGAAATGGTTACAAGGTTCACCGACATAACAAATTCCTTAGCGTCCCTTGGAAAGGAATACACCCAAGTCGAAAAAGTTCGCAAGATCCTTCGTGCACTCACACCAGATTGGGAGAAGAAGACAACTGCTATCGAAGAAGTGAATGATCTCTCAACAATGTCATTAGAAAATCTTATTGGTAATCTAATGGCATATGAAGTGCAACTCGAAGATAGAAAGAAGGATGAACAACAATCTCTCTCAAAGAAGAAAGAACTTGCCTTCCATGCATCCTCAGACACGGACAGTTCAGACAACGATGAAGAGGAGATGGCAATGCTTTCAAGAAAATTCAGAAAGTTCTTGAAGCAAGGTAAGTTTAAATGTTTTAATTGTAATAAAACAGGTCATATGAGGAAAGATTGCCCATTGCTCAAAAAAAAAAGGTAAATTCAAGAGCAAAAAGTTCAGAAAGAAGAAAAACTACCAAGTTTCATGAGAAAATACTGATTCCTCTTCCTCTGATGAAGAAGAAGCCACTGAACATGCCAACATCTGTTACATGGCTCTAGAAGAAGATGAGGTACAATTTTTTGAACTCTTAGATGCATTTCAAGAATTATACAATAATCTTAAGAATGAAAAGATAAAGAATAAAGTTTTGTCAAAAGAAAATGAAAAACTTATCAAAGAAAATTCTTGTTATGCTTCTCAAATTTCTTCTATAAATTCTCAAAAAGATAATTTTGAAAAAGTGATATCATCATTAAAAAAAGATAATGAGAATTTATTACAAAATAATGTATTATTAAAAAGAGAAACTATGTCTTTAAATGAAAGAATTTTTGTTTTAGATAAAGACATGTTAATCTTCAAAATAAAGTATGAAGAGATTTTGAAAAATGTGACTAAATTTAATCAAGAAAAAGAAAAGTTGAATGATTTGTTATCATATCAAAAGATGCCACATAATCATTATGGTCTTGAATTTTTTGAAAAAATCTACATATGTTAGTAATCCATATGATTCTTTTGTGAAAGAAATACTGACATTATTTCAAAAAGTATTAAGAACAAGTTCATATGGATTGCTAAAACTTAAGCATTGTTGATAAAAATACTTATATTGCATCATACACTAATGATATATGTAATTCATGCAATTATGTGTATACTAATAGGTGGAAACTAAATTCAAATTTGGTTTGGTCTCTTAAAGGTTAATGCTTTAATCTTATGATTGGTATCATTCTAATGTTTATCTTTCAGGTACCATATAAGAAGTTTGATAAGAAAAATATTTTAGAATATTTATCATATATATATATGTTATGATATATTTTTTGCAGGGGGAGAACACATGTTTTTCTATATCTGTTATAACCTATTTTCTGCAGGGGGAAAACATATTTTCTGCAAGGGGAGAACATATAACATATTTTCTGCAGGGGGAGTATTCGTGCACACAAAGTGTCATCATCAAAAAGGGGAAGAATGTTGGAACTTTCTTTTGATGATACATTTGTGAAGCTATATTATTGGAGCTCTATCTCACAAGCCTATACAAGAGTTCTACATGCTCAAGACTTTCCAAAGATAGTGGCTATGGATGTGTATTGTAATATTTATTCGAATGTTAAAAGCCTTGAAACACACATATACATCATTAGTCTATTAGTAGACTTGACCACCTATTAGTAGACTTGACCCTTCCTATTAGCATACTTGACCCTTTCTATTAGTCGACTTGACCCCTCTTGTAGTCGACTAATACCTTGTCTAGTCGACTTATAAAAGTCCTATAGTCGACTAAGTATTGTCCTGAAAAGATATCAACTTTCTGTTTATCAGCATTAGACGACTTATTAGTATTACTAGTCAACTAATATAAGTTATAGTCGACTTAGAAACTCTGCTAGTCGACTAGTTTCAGTTTCCAGAAACTTGTCTTGTGTTTTCAACTTGACCTAGTCGACTTGGTCCCAATACTAGTCGACTAACCCAGTGTAAATTGCATAACCTAGTCGACTAACTCATATCTCAAGTCGACTAATGGCAGTTTCTCACTGTTGGACAGTTTTTATTTTCTGGTGTTTTATCCAACGTTATCCAATGATTATATAATCAAATTTGTTCTAATAACTATCCTAACTAACCATAGAGTTCAGCTATAAATAGGGTTGTTATCATAGGCTAAAAATACCAATTCAAATCAATAGTTTTCTGCGTAAAAATTCTGTCAAAATTCTGGTTTTCAGAAAACTGTTCCCATTTTCATTTCTTCACTCAAATTCCTACTCCATAGTGAAGATTTCTGAGAGTCCACATATAATAGCCGTTTTTCACGATCACATACAGATTCAAGGCTTATAGGAAAGTTTGTAATCACTCAAAGAGGAGCATTGTACAAGAGCGTTTTCGGGTTGAAGAGAGTTTGTACAAGGTATTTGTCTTCTTTGTTGTAAGAAGAGTTGTACACATTTGGCAAGGGGATTTGTCAAATAGTATGCAAGGTGTTGATTTTGGGTATACAAAGTCAAAGGATAAAGGAAAATCTCAAGCGGGTGGCTTGGGGACTGGATGTAGGTCATGAGGACCGAACCAGGATAAATTACTTGTGGTTATCTTTTCTGTGATTTAATTTCCTTTATTGTAAGTACTTTATATTTACGCTAATATCTTTGTTTGAGTGTTAACGTGTATAGTAGATCCTACAATTAGCATCATCTCGGGACCAACAAGAGAGAGAGCAATCGCAAACACGAGAGATTTGTTTCGAGGTTCGAGCACCCTTGCTCTACGTCCCCGCCTTCAACACTATGAAGGATTTTCACTAGAATCGATCCCACCGGATCACTCGGTGCTGCAACACCTACAAGGAGTTCACACTAGAACTCTTGGACTCATTAGTCCCTCTCTTGTTCCCACAAGAACTACACACGCAAGCACACTAGCTTGCCGAGGCCGCACCTCTACACCGAGCTCCCATAAGAACTCAAAATAACAAGAACTCGCAAGTTCACTTCCTCAAATACAATATAGAACACTTGGTGATCTAAACACTTTTATCACCTAAAAATACTCTCACAACAACTCTCCTATATGATGGATATAATAATGGAAAGCTTAAGTATATGTGAGAAAAACTAGGATTGATTTGGTGGTGAAAAACTCAAGAAATCTCTTTTACAAAACACTCTCGAAAAACTCTCCTTTTGATATGGAAGAATTTGACTCTAAAATAAGTGGAGATAAACACTCAGAAGTGTAGGAGAAACTATCTTGAAAACCCACTTGAAGTCTTATGGAAAACAGTCCAAGGGAACCCTATTTATAGGCTCCCAAAATATGGCCGTTGGAGGCCAACTCAGCAGGATTCCCTGCTGTCGACCGACCACCCAGTCGACCGGCTAACGGTCAGATTTCTGACCGTTGTGCCATCGATCGACCGGCCGGTCGACCGAGGCCTGGATACAGAGAGCAGGAGCTCTCTGCCGGTCGGCTAGGGCCAGGTCCAGATAGCAGAACTCTCTGGAGGTCGACCGGGTCGGTCGACCGGCCCTCCAGCCAAACAGGGCGGTGCACGTTTGTGCACATCGGTCGATCGCCCGATCGACCGACGTCTGGCTCTGTCAACCGTGCGGTCGACCAGCAGAAGGCCAGTACACAGGTTTTAGGGATTTAAAATTTGGTCTTTTTATCTTCAATAAAATCCCATAAATTCTCATAAATTCTACAAAAATAAGTTCATAATATACTTTGATATACAAACATGTTTGATAAAAAGTTCAAAACACATTACAAATATTTTGAACTATTTTTGTGATAGAGAAATTTTAGCTTAAATAGAAATCTGTATTTTCCAAAAACTATCTCCAAATTTAAAACGATTTTTTCAAAACTTTTTCACATACAAAAACAAGATATTCTAAACACTTTTAAAGTTTAGTGTTTGTGGATATAATCCACTACACATAAATGATGTAATATCTATGTTTTTGATATTAAGCTCTAAAATAAGTTTTGATAAAACACATGTATATTTTGAAGCTTAAAAACCAAACTAGTATTTTCCAAAATGAAAACTCTTTAATGAAAACACATATAAATCTTGTGTGTGAGTGTATATGAACTTGTGCAATCCACCAACTAATCTATCCTTTACATTTTATCTAAAAATAAAATCTTGACACTTACAAACATGACACAAGTTTTCTTGAAAATCTTCTCTTGAAGGTCTTCTTCTTCTTCTTGACTTGGTCCAAACCTTGATCCAATGAGCTAGACTCCTCTTGAGTACTTGATGCTATCTTGATGCATGAGCTCTTTGAATCAACACGTGCTATCTCTAAAACTTTGACTTTAAATCCTTTGTTGAAGCTAAACGCCAACTAAGATCTTAATTAAATATCTGATACTAATTAAACACAAGATTATTAGTACTATAACTACATGAGTTAATCATCATCAAAACTAGAGTGATGGGCCTTCGGGCCAACAAATAATCCTAGCCATTCATGAAATAATGGATGTTTAAACTTAATATCAAGATGAGATAGGTTACTCATCTCATCTCCAAACTTATGGAACAACTTAATGGAATGTAAGAGTTTATCTGAAGCCTTTAAGTTATTTTTTGCTTCTAATTTATGTGTTAGTTTTATGTTTGCATACTTCATATGGTTACTCTCTATTTTGGGTTGTAAATTTTGAAAATATTAAAGTGAATTTTGTAGAAAAAATTGATTATGTATTTTCTTTATTTTCTTTAATGAAATAAAAGAACTTAGAGGGTTCTTGAGAGCTTATTTTTGTCCAAATTCACTCACTCCACAAGGTGTAAACAATGACAGGATGCCATAATTAAAAAGATGAAATCTCTTCTCAAAAATGAAATTTGGGATCTTTTTTCAAAGCCCAAAGGTGGATCTCGTTTCAACAAGTGAGTTTACAAGTTGAAAAGAAATGTCGATGATCATGTGGAGAGACACAAAGCTTGTCTTGTCGTTTGAGAGTTCTCTCAAAAATACGGTAAAGATTATGAATAAACTTTCAGACTGGTGGTGAAGATAACTTCGGTTCGAGTTGTCATTTCCTTGCGGCATGTCTGAAATACACCAGGGGGTGAATAGGTGTACTTTCTAATCTAGGACAAATGATGTGGAAATTAAAACTCAATTGCAACACACTATGTATAATCAAGAGTGAGGTTGAATTCCCCGTGAAGGGCTCTAGAACTACTCCTCAAGATTCCTCTAAATTAAGAGTTGAGGTGCTATATGAAGCTCTCTTGGTTCAACACAAGTGTGGACACAGACAAACTATATCTAGCATATGAATATGTGCAATATAAAGCAATGCAGGATATAAGAGAGAGAGCTGAGAGATAGTGGATCAAACGCAAATAACAAGATATATTTCGAGGTTCGAGCCACTGCTCGACGTCCCGCCTTCACCACCGTAAAAGATTTCCACTATGTCCACACTGGACCTTCCACAAAGGGACCTCCACTATAGAATTACAACTCTACACTTAGAGTACACTACTCCTCTCTCAAACACAATCATCTCTACACAAGAGGGATAGGCAGAAAGCCAAAGCAAAGAAAAGATTACAATCTTGGTGATCCAATGATCACAAACAACACTTGGTGATCACATTAGACCACAAACAATTTTCCTCACATAAACAAGATCCTATAGATAAGATTAGAGATGAAAGCTCAAATGTGAGAAAATAAAGTATTTGGAAAAGAGAATAACAAAGAAAAATACTAGGAAAAAAATACAAGATAGATATGTAAATAAAAATCAAAACCAATTTTCCAAAGACTTTCTTTTCTTTGATTTTTCCAACAGTTTGAAAACAAATAAAAAATAAAGATTTTAAACTCAAAAACTTTTTTTAAACTTGCTACAAAACACTTGAAAAGATGGGAAGAATAGCTCTTAAAAATCTTTGTTAAAACAGCTCAAGAGAACACCAATTTATAGCCTCCAAAGAATATAGCCGTTGGAGTCCAAAAAAGGTCAATTTTGACCTGTTGGTCGACTGTTGGCCGGTCGACCATCCAACAGTCATATTTCTGACTGTTGAGCTACCGGTCGACTGCCCGGTCAGCTGACCTAGGCAAACTCGCCTACCGGTCGATCGTCCAGTCGACCGAGCCTAAAGGCACTCAGCTTTGTCGGTCGACCGCCCGGTCGAGCGGCACAACCCGAGAGTTAGGTTGTTACAGTCAGTCGACCGCCCGGTCGACCGGGATTATAGGCAAGGCCTTGTGCACGTCCTTGTGTACATCGGTCGATCGACCGGTCCACCGATCTCTGGTTTGGTCGAACCCCAGCAGGCTCAGGCTAGGGTTTATAGGGTTTGAAACTTGGTTTTTTTAACACCTATAAAATCCCATAAAATCTCATAAATTCCAAAAAAATTAAGTTCTTAGGAATATTTGAAGAGCAAATATGTGTGACCAAAAATCAACACATATTACAAACTATTTGAACTATTTTTGTGATATAGAAATTAAGCTTTAAACCACAATCGATATTTTCCAAAATATAAACTTTGAAATGGAAATCCTATTTTCCTCAAACTTTTGTAAATGAGAAAATAAGATATTTAAACTCTTTTGAAGCATAGAATGTATGGATAGAATCCAATACACATATAAAAGAAATATCTACGTTTCTAACATTAAATCTAAAATAAGTTTTGTTAATTACAAAATTCTAAACACCAGAAATAGAATCATCAATATATGTTTTTCTAAATATATGAAGCATAAATGTATATAGATGAAATTCAATATACATTAAACCATATAACTTATTTTGATTCTATCTATTCATGAAAATCATATATATGTGTACTTGAAATCCAAAACCGGTTAAACTGAAAAATGAACGTATTGAACTTGTGTGTGTATGTGAACTTGAGCATATCAACATAGTCTATCTTACACAAGACTAAATACAACTAAAACTAAACAAACCGAAGTCTTCTTGTAGAACTCATTATCCAAGCCGACTCGATCTAAACACAATCCAAAGAGCTTGACTCCATCCGCGTACTAGACGCGATCTTGACGCGCAAGCTCTTGAATCAATACGTGCTAGCTTCAAAACTTGACTTCGAATTTTTCGTTGAAGCTAAACACAGACTAAGATCTTGATAGAAAATATGAAACTATATAATCACAAGATCATTAATACAATAACTACATGAGTTTAATCTTATCAAAACTAGAGTGATGGGCCTTTGGGCCAACAATCTCCCCCTTTTTGATGATGACAAAACTCATGGCGTTATATATGCATGGATTAAAGATAAGCTTCATAGAAGCTCCCCTTTAACTCATGCATAGCAAATAAACATAAAGATATTTAATAAAATGCATAAACTAAACAAAACATATATATATATAAATACCAATATTAAGCATGCTATGCATAAATGCTAATATTAAGCACGCATATATAAACTCACTAAATTCTTCTCCGCCTTTTTGTCAATTAATCAACAAAGGGTGAAGACAATTAAACGATAAAGATGTATATGTTATATACTTTATGAAGAGGAGAGACGTTAAATTAGCTCCCCTTGCAGATATGCATTATATGAAGAAGGAATGACTAGACCCTGACCTACATAAAGCATATTATACAATGTATAAGTGGAGATGTTAAGCTCCACTTTCATATAGGAAATACATATCAATAAATTTTGAAACCACTTTTAAAATAAATTCTTGAAATTTCTTAAAGTCAACAAAATGAATTATGATACCAATGAAATCAAATAGTAGTTGACAAAAATAAATGTTGTTACTACTTGTAGGGAAACAAAATAAAATTTTAAGATACCAATAGTAGATTTGATACCAAATGTATTTCAATGTAAATTTTTGATACCCATTGAAGGTAAAACATGAAATATATTTTAATACCAAACAAATATCAATTGAAATTAATGCATAAGCTTGTAGAGATACCAATATACATTTAGAACTAAATTAAGTTTAGCAAAAACCTTTTGTGTTCTAAAAATGTATAAAGACATTGTAAAACCAACGCAAGAAGAAAAATCATATCTATGTATGCATGA
Source organism: Agave tequilana (assembly GCA_038442645.1). NCBI lineage: Eukaryota > Viridiplantae > Streptophyta > Magnoliopsida > Asparagales > Asparagaceae > Agave > Agave tequilana. The sequence continues at coordinate 52,782 of JAVJIF010019965.1, read as the reverse complement.
AAATAGAAATATCAATTTGAAATATGTTGCATACATATATACGAAAACAAGTATGAGTATACAAAAGTGAAATATATTGAAAATCAAGTGTATAACTCATAATAATCCACCCAATCATGTACAAGTTAAAATAGATTTTCAATAAGGCGCACAAGGCATGGTCGCCCATCCAACCGCCCTTTAAAGGTAGGGGTTTTCAAAATGTGCTTTGAAAATATTTTAGTATAGTTTGAAAAATACTACCACATGAAGAATAATGAACTAATTTAAAGTATTTTTAAAATTAGTTAGAAATCCTTCAAGCAAGGAATAAAATACTAAGTATCTGATGAAAACATGAAAATCACACGATCATCGATACTCAAATGGCAACATAGCACGTATATGCTCATGAAACAAAAAATTATGAGTAAACACTAAACGTAGAGTGTAATAGTCATGTAATAAGCATAATCATGAGATAGGCAATGAAGCTCATATGAAATTCATTTATAAATATGAAAAACATAAAAATTCAATTTTTCTCAAAATAAAACAAACTTCAAGGTATATGTATGTTTTGTCTATACTAAAGTACACATACATATCCAAACATAAACTAGTCCACAAAAGTATATTGCATGATGGCAAGTGGCTCTAGGATATACATGTATATCTATTAGTTCTAGACAAAAATAACATATACATAAAGTTAAACATGTACAAAAAAGTGAAAACAAGTATAAATGAAAGATTCATCAAAACTAGGTTATACATGTACATATAATGAGTACAAATGAGTAACAAAGTACAAACATATAATAATCAAGTGTAGCTCACTACTTGTACAATCCGTTGATTTTTTTCAACTGATTGAGAGATTTTCCTTGATCCTCTCCAACCAATTAAGAAGTAAAAAGCTCACAACAATTAACTGCCCATAGTGATATTTCATCACATTAATTTCGTGTTGAAATTTTAAATGGTCAAAAATGACCATATAAGCTTGCAGTGGAGTAACCTCACAGCGGAGCTAAAAGAGCTTCATGCGAAGCTAAAAGATAAGCTCATTGCAGAGCTAAGGGTAACTTGTGCGAACCTACCATTAAGCTTGCAGCTAAGGTTAAAAGAGAGCTCACAATAGAGCTATGAAAAAGCTTTAGGCGAAGCTAAGAAATGAGCCTACAGTGGAGATATTGAGCTTGCTGCGAAGCTAAAGTTAAGCTTGCAGCGAAGCTACATATTAGCCTCTTCGGCTTCTTTAGAAGGCAAATGCTTTGTTCACTGACTGCTTCACTGGATCAGTGGAGGAAGTCATTGATTTGTCCATCAGGGATGAACAAGTTTTCAGCCTATCTGTGATTTGTGTTTTAGAAGTGGCGAGAAGTTTGATGTTCACGTTTCGAAGTTCATGAAAAACTCTATCGTTGTTGATTCACGTACAAGTTTATGAAACCTAAATTTGTTAGAATCTTTTTAACAAAGTGTGTAGTGGAAAGTATAGGATCGAATCCATAGAGACTTGTTCTTAAAAATTTAGCTATTAAAAATCTGACTTTTATCTTGTTCTAGTTGAGAAATCCCTTGGATGAAGGTTGGAATTTGTTTTTAAAATAAATAAATAAATAAATAAAGATCTTGTAGAAGAAAGCAAAAGCAAAATAAAAATATGAATAAAGTAAAGGAAAAAAAGAAGAAAGAAATACTAACCTTTTTGCGAAGATTTGAATAACCAAGGTAAAAAAAAGAAATTAAGAGATTGGTACGAAGGGAAGAGGAAGATGAACCAGTGAACTTGTTTCTTGTCGTCGCCTTGTTGTCTCCCTCCTCCAAGCGATGCTGAAAACAAAAGAAGCTAATAAAAGAAAAGAGATGACTTTATGGAATTGAGTATGCAAGAAAAGAATAGATAAAAAATAAATAAGGAGAAAATTAAAGAAAAACTTAGACTGAATGCCACAAGATCGTGAAGAAAATTCTAAATTTTATTCAATAAACATCAAATACAAGCTCTTGACCTCTCCAATCTCACTTTACAACGCTCAAAACTCTCTTTTTCTAGCTTTTCAGCCCTCTGGTCTCCTCTCTCTCTCTCACAATGAATATAGGTATTTATAGGAAAATAGTGATGAGGGAGAGCGTAGGAAGATAGGAAGAGCTGGCTATTTTTAAATTTCAATCTTCCCCTAATCTCCAAACTTGATTTATCCAGAATTCTGATCTGCAGCTTATTGGTGTGTTGATTGCTGAATATTGCTTATCAGATGATAGAATTCGAAACAGTGATCAACATAAGAGTTGTAGCCCTTTAAATATTCTTTCTGGATTATCTTAAATCATTAGATTTGAGATTTAGTAGCGAAAGTTATGATTATAATGCTAAACTATATCCAGTCTTAATCCGAATCTAAATTGCTTCATCTCATTCGTTGAACTTCTTTCTATCCATTTATCCTCAGCAAACCCAATAGGGTCTTCAAAAATTCATTTTTTCTTTGAATTTTATAGTATTATCTTATCTAATAAATCCAATCCTCGGATAAGATAGACTAAAGATTCTCTGAATTTGAGTCGATCCCTGTTTGATTTCAACTTTTGGCTTTGTTTGAATAGGATTCATCTTTATCTTCTCTTTATCATCCTGCAAGGATTAGAACATTAAGACAAGTGAATTTGTAATGATTAATTACAGAATATATGTAGGAATGTAATAATGTTTATGCAATATATGTGTGCAAACACACCCCCACACTTATCTTTTGCTCATCCTCGAGCAAAATAAAACTAACCTAAGGTTTTTATTGGACCACTTTCACAGGTCACGCGATTGCACTTTGCATGTGCAACAAGCCTTTAAACCTCTAGGTTACCCCTAGAGGAGGAGTTGTAGTCTCCTGAGGGTTTTTAGTGAATTGCACCCACAAAATCCATAAAGAAAAGAAACAATTTGTTTGTATTTTTGAAAATACATTTTGAAAAGAAGAGGAAATATTTGATGTGTTTTTACAAATATTAAGTAACTTGTAAGTTATAAGAGTATCGAATTATTCATCCCTAGACTTAGCCTCTATTCAAATATTTGTTATCAATTAAGGTTAGAAATAAAATTGCATTCTCATCTAGTCTATTATTTTACCCTAAGTCACATCTTGTGACTGTGAATAATTTGACTAAGGGTTCTTCAACTCTAACTCTTATGCCTTTATTGTGTATATACTGGTTGTAATATTTCTTAACTTTTTTAGGCTTTCTAATTTGCCCATGTAATGAGCCTTAGTCGGTGACTCCCAAACCGGACGGTTTTAGGGCACCAGATGAGAAAACACCTTATGGACTTAAGACTTGAGCAAACAAGGCCACAAAACTAAGGATTTATTTGGTGATATGAACCACTTTTAGGCGTGAATACTCATGCTTTATGAGGCACAAATATCCAGCTTAATCAGAGGATTTTTATTATATATAATATATATATTTTTTCTTCTTTTTCATCTTCTTTTTTTTAAAGGCATAAGAATCATTGTTTTTGAACCCTCAGTTTGTAAGTATATAAAATATGCATATTTTATTAAGGTAAAAATCAAGACTGGATTATTTTTTCAATTTTTTCTTCCTATCCCTTGAAATTAAACAAATATTCTTATTTCAACTAAGTATAAGAAATCCTAATTATGATTCTCTTATTCCTTAAAATTAACTTAATTTCTTGTAAAAAGAAGTCAAGGTATTATTTTTCTTTTCAAAAAGTTTTTTTTAACAAAGATAATGTTTTTTAAATATTTTTTTATTTTTTAATCTTTTTATTTTATTTTATTTTATTTTTAGAAAACCTAAAAGAAAACCTATGTTAACCCTCCCCCACACTTAAACGTGACATTGTCCTCAATGTTAAAATGTATGCTCATTATGCTAGCGTTGAAAATGAACAAAATAAGGGGTGGATAGTACCTTAGGAGCTGCAATAAGCATATAAGTTAAGGGGTAAGAGTAAATAAAAAGATGAAGGCACACCCCCAAATTTGGATAAAAGCGCCTCTCTATAGAAAAGAAATAGAAACTCTAGAAAGGAAAAAGAATAAAAAAATAAATTTTCTATAGAAAATAATATTTCTGGTTGCCTCCCAGCAGCGCTAAGTTTAATGTCATTAGCCAAACATAATCACATGTCACTCAACCTCTATGTATGGCCATTCGATGTTGGACCAGAAAATTGAACAGTTTTCTTGTGTTGTCCTTGAAGCGGAACAATGGTGCATTCGAGAATGTTAAAATATGTGTCCAAGATTTTTCAATTTGAGTGCAAAATTTCTTGAGTAATGTGGTATAAGCAGGCAATTGTTTGGTCATATTTAGGAGTGGAATGTCAAATTTGACAGGTTTGATATCTTCTAACACTTCAGCCATCCTAGTCTTACTCTCATCCAAATGAAGGGGCTGATCTAGGCATTTGGGAAAGTATTCACGGGGTACATCAGATGCCGCAATGGTTGTCTTAATTTGTGATCCCGTGAAAGATTCAGAAGGAGAAACCAATTCTGTCTGGTTTTGCTGCCCAACAGTAGACTCTAAAAGTACGTTAATTTTGAAATTATCTACTTGACTTTGGTCCTTTTCGTCTGTTTTATTGACCTGAACCCAATTTTCAAAAGATTGATTATTAGATGGCTCATCAAAAGTGAAGATACTCAAATCAAATTTCTTTTTTTCAAAGGAAACTTTAGACTTGAGCTCCTCAACACATGTCTTCTCAAAACACTCATCCTTAAATAATTCTTCAAGAAACATAGGCTCATCATCTATGCAACATTCTCAACATGCTTTAAAGAAGTGGTGTGCATTACCAAATCATCCTTAACCAATTTATCTAAAAATATGGAATCATCATCAAAGAATTGTTCAATTAACGGCTCATGGCAAGACGTGGTGTCAAGTTCATGGATATCTCCAGCATCCTGTTCAAACTCTTTAATTTGGTTTAAGTGAAATGATGAGGGTACTGGTTCAAGATTTGAGTCAGCATATGGTGTGGACTCTTGTGGTATGTCCAATTGGTTCACTTGATAGCACTGATGGAACTCTTGACTTTGATCTGAAATTGGAGTTGAAGCAGGTTGATTGAGATAATTCGTTATTTTATCAAAATGCATATCTCTGCGAGCACTTGTCTCAAATAGGTCTTGATTAAGTTGATTGTTTTGCAGTATACATTGTTGCATGATTTCTATACTTTTCTCTAATATGCCCTGCAAATCCTCATTCTTATTATCAAATCCCCAGGATGGAAGTGATGGTTCAGTGTAGGACCAATTGGATTGATATGATTGATCTCATGAATATTGAGGACAATTCCAACCCTTATAATTAAAGTTTGATGGATAGGGTTCATTCGTAGGTCCTTGAAATGTGTCGAATTGGTTTTGACCTAGTCCTAACGAACACCCTATTGAAGGACACTGTTCTGAATGATGAGATGAATCATTGCAGTGATGGCACCACATGGGAGGATGAGATGAATAAGATGAACTAGTAGGTTGGTTGTTGCCATGAAAGCTCAGAGGTGAGGATGGTGGATGAGAATGAGGAAATGACCTATCATGATAATAATTGTAAATATCTTGATTTGGATAGGCCATGAGAGGAAAGAATTTCAAAATGATAGAAGGGTAGAAGGATGGATGAAAATTGATTTTTAACTTATTTATTTTTATTTTTATTGCACATACAAATGGCTCGACCAATCAATTGCAATCAAGTGTTTTCTTTATCTTGAATGTAATTTAAAGGTAATCAGTTTTTTTTTTCAACCACTAATCTTAAAAGAATAGAATTCTCTCTAGTTAGACAGCTCCTAACTCGGTTGGAAGGATAGTTGATTTACCGGTCAAACCCGTCAAACAAGCGATTTGGTTCTTCCTCCAGGCCAGGCACCGCTGCAATGGGTAAGTCACCTTTTCTAGACAAGGAAGTTCCTCTTCGAAAGCTTGAAAGTGTTCACCGGAGTCTTCTCAAAATAGTTCCACTTAAATGAGCTCGGAATCCTAGTGGCTGAGTTTTAATTGATTTTAAATTAGTTCAAGCTTGGAAAAAAACTTACATGCGGTTGTGATTTTAGAGCCTAGGAACGGGTGATGAAATCCCGACCTTATATGAGTGGGGACAGCTCTTAAGATCTTTTTATGCAAGTATGCATTAATACAGCACAAAATTCAATCAATAAGCACCTCCAAAACCCAGCTGATAAGAAATTCGTGGGTAGAGTTAGAAAATACTATCCTTTCCGGCGACTCTGAAGAAGGCAAGTTTTTATTTATTTTTATTTTAGCAAAGCAATATGTCATAAGCAAGCAAGCTTCTTGTTGTTGTGCAAGTCTTCCTTTGTTCATGCAATATCCCTGCAAAAGAAAATTTGAAATTAAATCTTAGGGATGGAAATAAAAATAATAAAAAAAGAAAAGAATTTTGAATTTTTTTTTAAGACTTAACTTTCTAAATTTTTTTAATTTTTGATAATTTTTTAAATTTTTTTAATTTTTTTATATTAAGCTAGAAAAAGATTAGATGTTGATTATCAAAACCAAAATTTTCACAATCCCCGGCAACAGCGCCAAAAGCTGTCCTCGTTTCGAAGTTCATGAAAAACTCCATCGTTGTTGAATCACGTACAAGTTATGAAACCTAAACTTGCTAGAATCATTTTAACAAAGTGTGTAGTGGCAAGTATAGCATCAAATTCACAGAGACTTGTTCTTGAAATTTTAGTTATTAAAAATCTCACTTTTATCTTATTCTAGTTGAGAAATCCCTTGGATGAAGGTTGGAATTTTATTTTTTTTAAAAAAATAAATAAATAAAGATCTTGTAGAAGAAAACAAAAGCAAAATAAAAATATGAATAAAGTAAAAGAAAAAAAGAAGAAAGAAATACTAACCTTTTTGTGAAGATTTTAATAACCAGAGTAAAAAAAAGAAATTAAGAGATTGGTAAGAAGGGAAGAGGAAGATGAACCAGTGAACTTGTTTCTTGTCGTCGCTTTATTATCTCCCTCCTTTAAGCGATGCTGAAAACAAAAGAAGCTAATAAAAGAAAAGAGATGACTTCATGGAATTAAATACGCAAGAGAAGAATAGCATAAAAAATAAATAAAGAGAAAATTAAAGAAAACTTAGACTGAACGCCACATGATCGTGAAGAAGAATTCTGAATTTTATTCAATAAGCATCAAATACAAAGTTCTTGACCTCTCCAATCTCACATTACAACGCTCAAAACTCTCTTTTTCTAACTTTTCAGCCCTCTGGTCTTCTCTCTCTCTCTCAATGAATACAGGTATTTATAGGAAAATAGTGATAAGGGAGAGCGTAGGGAGATAGGAAGAGCTGGCTATTTTTGAATTTCAATCTTTCCCTTATCTCCAAATTGTCAGATGATAGAATTCGAAACAGTGATCAACATAAGAGTTGTAGCCCTTTAAATTTTCTTTCTGGATCATCTTGAATCATCAGATTTGAGATTCGATAGCGAAAGTTATGATTAAAATGCTAAACTGTATCCAGTCTTAATCTGAATCTGAATTGCTTCATCTCATCCGTTGATCTTCTCTCTATCTATTTATCCTCTGCAAACCCAATAGGGTCTTCAAAAATTCATTTTTCCTTTGAATTTTTATAGTATTATCTTATCTAGTAATCCAATCCTCAGATAAGATAGACTAAAGATTCTCTGAATTTGAGTCGATCCCTATTTGATTTGAACTTTTGGGTTTGTTTGAATAGGATTCATATTTATCTTCTCTTTATCATCCTGCAAGGATTAGGACATTAAGACAAGTGAGTTTATAATGATTTATTACAGATTATATGTAGGAATATAATAATATTTATGCAATATATGTGTCCAAACATTTGACATCATTAGGACAGGTTGTAGAGTTGCGTTGAAGTTTATCTTTTTAGAGTGTCAACAGATGTATGTTGTGTGATTTATTATTACAATTTGTTCAGTATACGGTTTCAATATAATCATGATAAACTGTTTACGGGGAACTTCAAGAATTGAGTATCAGTAGTATCCCTATTTTCAGGGATACAGCAATCAGTAGTACAGGAATTAATAGTACAGTAATCAGGAGTATCAGTTCTCTAGTATCAATACAGTAGTAAGTTCCCGTAAATCAGTAATCATGATTATACTCAGTCAAGAGTTACGATATCAAGCCTGGAAGCAGTGTAATGTAATAGATCAAGAGTTATAGTACGGTCCAGTAATTGTAATCAGTATATTTAATGAAGCCAGTATATGTTATATGTCAATGTCTGAGTGTCAAGTGTTAGATGAAGTATCAGTATGTTGTATCATTATCAATATCAGATAATTTGTAAATCATGTAAATGATATCAGGAATTCACAGTTATTAAATAATGATATGAAGCAGCATTATATCTCTGCATAGACAAGTAGTACGAAGCAATGCTGGGGCAAGATCAGCGAACAGTGTTAATACAATTAAACACATAGTGAAACTGGGGAATAACTCGGTCTTAAATGCGAATCTTAAATCCGACAGAGTTCCGCCTAGGCGTGTCTAGTGATAAAGCATTAGGCGCTCGGTCTCGTCTACTAGGTGAAGCTATAAAACAGAGCTAAGCCGTTAAAAATCTCAGAAAGCTTAAGCTCGGAGGCTGTAGTGTAGAACAGTGGAGTGTTAACCCGGTGGCTGTATAAATACCTGCAGAAGGTGTTAGTACCACATAACATGTAAGAATATTGTAATATTAACTATCATGACACCATAGGGAACTCCTTAACTGAGTGGGCAAACCTTCTGCCCCCAGTCACCTCAAAATCCAAAGGTGTCAGGCGATGGCGGTGGCCTTTTGCCTTTTGGGTGACCTGAGAGCGGTCTCTGAGATAACGCTATCCCGAAGAATGGTTTGTCTGAGTGCTTTATCCCAACCACCCCTATCGGATTACCACAAAGGACAAGGCGTCAGGAGTTGGCCCATTATTCCCTTTGGATAACCCATGTAGGCTGTCTAAAAATTACTAAAGACAAGTTGTCAAAAAGTAGAATCCAAACTCCAGACGGAGGGCTAGTCATCGCCATCAGTGCAGCACCAAGACGCGAGGGTTGAAACCCGCGTCTCGACATCACTGCGAGGACCAAAGATGCGAGGGTTAAAACCCACGTCTCAGTATTATTGCAGTGCCAAGACGCAGAGTCCAAAGCCTGCGTCTCACGCGAAGCTTGACGCAAAGCTGGAAACCCGCGTCTCTCAAGCATTACTTCAGCAGCAAAACGCAAGGCTCAAAACCTGCGTCTTAGTTGTAACTGCCGTCATTACTGGGTCAATTACTGCCTACGAAGTGAGGGAGTTAACCCCCATTATGGAGTGTTTTTAGGGGACACGTTTACCCCCTAAAACCTCTATAAGTAGCCCAGTTTGCTATGGAAGAGAGATCGGAAAAAAAAAGGGGGTTGGATACTTCTTTGTAAAAAGAACTTCGGTTGTAAGCCGTAGAAACACCAAGATTTCTAGCTGAAAAGAAAGAGAGAGTTCAACTCTTCTAACAACTTGTTGCGTACAAGTTCGTTTTTGCCTACACTCTCTTTGAGATCCTTGGTGGAAAGAAGCTGTGTTACTTCGTCTACTATTCAAAGAGAGGATTCTCAAAAGGTCCTGACGTTCACCCGGTCAACAGAAAATAAGATTCACTTTTCACCTCCGCATCAAGAACCCGACAATAAACAAAGGGAAGATTCAAGCTTGAATATCTTCCCTCTCTTGTAAGAGGATTATTGATCCGCTATAACTTTCTTTACAATCAAATAAAGAATTTACTTCTCGATCTTCAATTTTCCCACAAAACAAGAGATGGCGACTCCGCTGGGGACAACTTTCTCTGCTGACGAGCAAGTGTGGCGCAAGGTGACGTCGCCTATATGAAAGAAATGGTCGAATCACTTGTCGTGGAGTTCGACCAGGCAAAGTATGAAGAGTTCCTCTCTTCCAGCTCTAAGAGCCCTAAGGCGCGGGTCTACCGCAAAGTCTTCTCGGGGACTTGCTCTCGAGTCCGCTCTGAGATCCCCTCAGACGCGACTAGCAAGAAGGATGTCTTGGCTAACCGCATCATACGTAACGCCCGCGTCAACGTCTCCCATGAGACTCGCGTGGTTAACGTTGCTGATGTTCAGCCCGTTCATGCCCATTTCCTTCCTCAGCGCTAAGTTACCGGGGGTTCCCATCAACCTGTACGGCGTAACTGGAATGTTGAGCGACGACAGAGACGGCGTGCGCGGCAACTACAAGCTGGACAACTATCTGCCCAATAAAGGTAGGACGTGGGGTTCAAGCTCGCATTTATTCTGAATCATGTCAGACACATGAAGTCCGCGTTTGGAAACCTAAACGTGAGGCTCACTAAACTTGCGTTTCTGAAGCTCCACTTCTCAAATGCGACGATCAGCAGCGCGAGGTCCGTGCCCCTCATCCGAGACACGAGACCTGCGCCTCTACATTTATACGTGGGACACAGAAGGCCTGCGTTTCTCAAGCGTGGCTACCCAGATGCGACAATCAACAATGGGAGAGCTGCGTCTCTTCTCAGCAGAGGCACAAGAATCGCGTTTCAGAGCAAAAACGCGAGGGCTGCGTTTATCTTACAGGACGTGAGCTCCGCGTCTCATAACCTTGCGTCTCAGCTTTGCGAAGCAAGGATAGCTCCCAAAAGCTGAAAACTGATTGGAAGGGGATTAATTGTATTGAGAGAGGGTTTAGAGTCAACCATTGATGTTAGTGTATTGATGCTCAAAAACTCCGAACTTATATGTAGGTTTACTTTACTCCTTCCGCATCACCGTTCGTAGCACATGCTATGACGGGTCATATCCGCAGGGAGGGTTTGAGATTTCGAGAATAAAAACGAAACTTCTTGTTTGTCTAAGAAATGAAAAATAAAACAATGTAGAAAGTGAGTGAGAAATCTTTGTGGGTTTTGGAGATAAAATGGAGAAATGGAAAGAAAGATGGAAGGAAAACGAAAATATTTGTAAAGAGAATTTTTTAAGAAAGGGATTTTTGAAGTACGATATAAAGAAACGCCATGACTACCTAACATTCTAATCTACTAATTTACTACTCTCATTGGGTGATGCATGCCTTATATTGATTCATCGGCAATGATATGTCTTGCTTTGTCAAGTCAATGTATTGTCCCATATCGAAAATGTTTTCTCATCTAGGCTTGGCTAGTTGCCTCCTTGAATCATCGGCTCCCTAAATAGATTTTCAATAATGGAACAAGAATAGTCAATCTTAGGTATGCTAAGAAAAAATGTAAGATTCATTAGTCCATCAAAGAAATAACCAAGCTAGCATGAAATAAGAAACTTGAACAATAGTCATTAGCATAATGAAATGATCCATCTTCATGTTCCATCAAGGTACTTGTTCTAAAGACAAGGCTCTAAGTGAGGCTCACATGAATCATATGGAGGGGGTATAAAGCATTTGCTAAGAATAGAAAATAACTCATCTTCATTGGGGATAAAAGAGACTTGTAAATCTCAAGACTAAAAATAAAGCATCCAATGATTCATATGAGTTAGCAATCAGCCAAGAGTTAGTAGTTAGTAGAGTTAGAAGTTAGTAGGTCATGTTAATGAGTTAGCTAGACATGGAAATAAAGTACAAGCAACAATTCATTGTATAAAGTAAAAATAAGAAGGTAAAAGCTTTAAGAAGAAAATGCACTAGAATAAGAAAAGATTGGAAGAATGAAAGATTAATCCTTGTATTGAGTTGTCACCTTCTCTAATTACAAAGATTTCTCACCCTCACTCTCTCTTTCCTAGATTCTAGAAGGAGAAAAGGAAAATTACATAAGAGACTAAAGAAAATCTAGAGAAATCCTAACAATTTCCCTAACAAAAGATTGTTATTCTCTCCTCCCTCATTACAGAGGCCCTAGGGGTCTATTTATAGCCTTCAGGAGACGAGGCCTTCCCACCACAGCCGTTGGATCAAAGGCTTGATCAACGGCCAAAGGACTACCGCGGATCCACGGCCAGAGCCGCGTTTCCGCGGCAGAATCTTGGCAGTTGCGCCAACGAATTTTTTGCCATTCTGTTATCGTTCGTGTGCCTAGCTGGATCTTCTAGAAAGTGGAGAATATGCTTGAATCAATCCAGATCTGGGCTTTCTTCTTGTGGGCTTCCAAATTACTCCTGAATTCCTTTAAAAATCATAATTGTTGGGCCTCCTTCTCCATTAATTGTTGGACCTGAAAAAAGAGAGAGAAAAAAGCAATAAAAATCCCATATTTAATCACATAAAGTATTGTATGGTGGTATAAAATGATGCATAAATGAACTACAATCACACCCCCATACCTAGCTTTGCTCGTCCCTGAGCAAAATGAGCAAAGAGAAAAAAATCCTAACTGAATTATTACACCACTTTCGTAGGTGACACGATTGCACTGAGCTCATGCAACAAGCCATTAAACCTCTAGGTTACCCTAGAGGAGGAGTGTTGTCTCCTGAGAGTTTTCAGCGGATTGCACCCACAAAATCCCAAGAAAAAAAGAAAAAAATGTTAGCGAAAAAGAAAAGAAAAAAATTTTTATGATCCATTTTTTCAAGAATTTCGGTGATCTATCGGTTTCGAGTTACCCTAAACTTTTCCTTCTTTTTATAAGTTTCCATTCAAACTCTTGTTTTCAACTTAGGTTAAGTTTTCAGGAACAGAGAGAAAACTGGATTTTGTATCAGGCCTAACATATATGCATCTATATGTAAGAGGAATTTTCTTAGACTTTAGTTCATTTATAATAATAAAAAAATTTTATTTTTATTTATTTATTTATTAATATATACATATATATTTTATGATATATTTACATTCCCTTAGCTTCATTAGGCTTTCTAATTTACCCATGTAGCAAGCCTTTTACCGATGACTCCCAGACCAGCTGGTCTTAGGGCACTAGATGAAGATACATCCCTAAGATCCAAGGACTCGAGTAAACTAGGTCACGAATGCTAAGGACTCGACCACCTTTGGGCGTGACTGGCCATGTTTCTTAAGGCACAACTAACCAGCTTAATTAGTGATTAAGTTTTTATTTATTATTATTATTTTTCTTTTATTATATATGTGTGTAAATAGAATTACTATGTCCTTAATTAATCCCTCAACATGTAAATGTATATAGTGTTTAGGAAAAATTCAAAATCTAGCTATCTTTTCTATTCTTTTCTTTCTTAACCTAAAGATCCAACAAAACTTCTTTTTTCGACTTATATTAAGAAATCTTAGTTTAGAATATCCTTAATTCCTAAGATCAAGTTAATTCTTTTCAAAAATGGATCAAATTTTTTTATTTATTATTATTATCTTTATTATTTTTATAAAAGAAGAAAATCTAAAAATCTAAAAGAAAATCCTAGAAAAATCCTAAAAAAAAAATCTAGAAAAAATCCTATGTTAGTATCTACCCCCCATACCTATCTCATGCATTGTCCCCAATGTATGTAAGAATATATATGCATGAAATAGGTAAAGAAAAGGTGTCACCCCCTTCTGCGGCTTGGACCAGCGGTGGTGCTAGGGCCGGCCGATTGCGAACGCTGCAGACCCTTCTCAATGCGGTCTAAACGAGATGTCTGCTTCTCAACCTATTTGCGTAGTCTAATCTGTTCATGCCTCGCCAAATGGTAGACATGAAGGCGCGTGAATCAGCTGGGGGGTCCTATTGCCAAAAGGCCGGCTCATCCTCCTCCTCTAAAAGTTCCTCCGAAGAGGACTCCACAGGGGCATCTTCGGACTGGACACTAGGAGTCCAGACTGCATGAAGACAACTATTATAAGCACTAGTCGCCCTCTCTGGTGCAACGAACACCCTATCATATGCGTCAAAACTGCATCTGGTAAGAAAGTCCTACACAGACGAGTGATCAAAACTAGGTGCGAGTACTTTGCACCGCATGTGCGTGAGGAGTTGGTGATGAGACTATGAAAGATGGTCTTGTTAATACAGATAGTGTGCTGCCGAGTCATGAGGTCATGAATGATCTGCAGCACTGGCCTGTTGAAGGAGGTCGTGTGGTCAAGCCCTAAAATGTTGCGTTGAATCCAGCGACCAACGCAATGTATGTTTCTAAATGTAGTACTGCCTTTGAGCCCCCTATCTTGTTCTGTACAGCGAGCTCCCATGATAGTCATGTAATCGATTAATGAAGGAGGTCACTATGATGTGGGTTGCAAGGAACATGTGTGAGTTCCTCTATCAGAGGAAGCGTGATAATAATATCCCCAGTGGGCATGTGCACCAAGATTTGGTATGTGTCAAAATTGATAGAGGCTTGATCGATGGAATTGTAGAAAAGTTTGACGAGCTCAGGACAATAGTAAGCCTCGTGATCTGAGTTATCATAAACTAATTCATACCAATCCCATGCACGAATACGATCTAAAAATATATGACCATAACCTTTAACATCGCTAAGAATCCTAGCAAAATCTTTTTTAGCGAAAATTGACGGTGCCATGATGAATAATATGAAGCAACGGGAAGGGATACGCAAACCTCCCCCGGACTACGTGGGGGGGGGGGAACTTAAACGAGATTGCAGAGAGCAATCAGCAGTGGTAGCAGATGAGTAGATGGTAGATCGGGAGACTTCAGACTGCCGCGTGAGCAGAGAAATTTGGCGGCGCTCCAGATGCTTCCAGATGGCCTCGGATGCGCGGCAGAGACCGTAGAATCGTGGCAGGGTAGAGGAGACAGAGGCTCAGAAAATTTGGGGAGCAGCGCTGGCTGTGTGCGTTTCAGATCTGGGGTTGAAACTAGGATAAGGAAAAGAATATGGGATGGAGGGTATATATAAGGGGATGAGAAGGATGGAATCCCCAAATTACCCAAGTTGAAATTAGAAATTTACAACCCTAGGATATTTAAAAAGGAAAAGGAGTGTATGAAGAGAGAAAAACCTAGGTGCTATTTAGCACCTAAGTCCATTTTTTTATTTATTTGTATTATTAATAATTTTTTAAATTTTTTTATTATTTTATCTTTATTTTATTTACAAGGGAGATCCCAAAATGATTTACAGGAGACACTGGAAAAAGTGAAAATGACGTGGTCACATATAGACTGGGTCACAAAGACCCAGTTCAAGAACATTGCGTGACTCAGGCTCTGTGGTGAAAAATGGCTTTAGGTGTTGACCATTGACCGTGAAAGTGTTGCCATTATTAGGATCGAAAATTTCAATGGCACCATAAGGAGAGACATTCTGGACGACGTATGGGCCTGACCACCTAGTTTTCAGTTTACCAGAAAAAAGGTGAAGTCTAGAGTTATATAACAAAACTTTTTATCCTGGGACAAAATTTTTCCTATGAATTGATTTATCATGGAAAAGCTTAGCTCTGTGTTTAGATATCCGAGCGTTATCATATGCATCATTTCTCAGTTCTTCTAACTCGGATATCTGTAGCCTTTTCAAATCACCAGCTTTGTCTAAGTCCAAATTCAGCTGTTTTAATGCCCACATAGCACGGTGCTCTAACTCCACAGGCAAATGATAGGGTTTTCCAAATATAACTCGATATGGAGACATACCGAGGACAGTCTTGTAGGCGGTCCTATATGCCCATAGGGCATCAATGAGTTTGATGGACCAGTCCTTACGATTTTGTCTGACAGTTTTCTCCAATATCAGTTTAATTTGTCTGTTGGTGACTTCCACTTGCACGTTCGTCTGAGGATGATAGGCCATGTATAATTGATGAGAGATAGAGTACTTCCGCATTAGGGCTTCAAAAGCCCAGTTGCAGAAATGACTCCCGTTGTCACTAATTATCGTACGGGGGCTCCAAAGCGTGAAATGATGTTTTCACGTAAAAACTTGATGACAACTTGGTTGTCATTTGTCCTAGTCAGAATAGCTTCAGCCCATTTAGAAACGTAGTCTACGACCAACCAAAATGTATTGGTTGCCATAAGACAGAGGGAAGGGTCCCATGAAATCGATGCCCCACAAATCAAGAATTTCCACCTCTAGGATCGGTGTAAGGGGCATTATGTCTCTTCGTGTGATTCGACCCGTCATTTGACATCTGTCACAGAGCTTGCAGAAAGCATAAGCGTCCTTAAAGAGAGTAGGCCAGTAGAACTCACTCTGAAGGATTTTCTCAGCAGTTTTTCGTGGACCAAAGTGTCCACCGTAAGCTAACTTGTGACAAAACGTCAAAACACTATGATGTTCATCCTTAGGAAGACACCTTCTAATTATCTGGTCAGGACAATATTTGAATAAATACGGTTCATCCCAAAAGAAAAATCGTATTTGACTCATAAAGCGGTGTTTGTCCTGACCTGACCAATTGGAAGGTGTTCGCCCAGTTGCAAGGTAGTTTGCTATATCAGCATACCAGGGCTGTTTACACATCGTGAAGATGTGTTCGTCAGGAAAGTTATCATTGATTGGGATTGTCTCAGTTGGTGCATTTGGAATTCGCGAAAGGTGATCTGCCACCACATTCTCAACGCCCTTGTTATCATAATTTCCAAATCAAACTCTTACAAAAGAAGTATCCATCGAATCAGTCTAGCCTTTGCATCCTTCTTTTGCATCAAGTATCTAAGGGCGGAGTGATCAGTGAAAATCGTTGTCCTAGACCCTAGTAGGTATTGGCGAAACTTCTCCAACACAAACACAACTGCTAAAAATTCCTTTTCAGTCGTTGTGTAATTTAGTTGGGCTTCATTAAGCGTCCTACTAGCATAGTAAATCACGTATTATCTTTTATCAGTACGTTGTCCTAGAACAACGCCTATAGCATAATCGGAGGCATCACACATGATTTCAAAAGGCCTAGTCCAATCTGGTGCTGAGATTATCGGTGCCGAGATAAGTCTGTGCTTAGCTCCTCCCAAGCTTGTAGACACTCTTCATCAAATTTGAAGGGCACATCTTTTCCTAAGAGATTCGTTAAAGGTCTAGAAATTTTGCTAAACCCCTAAATAAATCTTCTATAGAAGCTAGCATGCCCTAAAAATGATCTAATGTCTTTTAAGCATTTTGGCTCAGGGAGTTTTGTTATTACTTTCACTTTTGATCTATCAACCTCAATTCCTTTGTTTGAAACTTCGTGCCCTAGGACTATTCCTTGCTTGACCATAAAGTGACACTTCTCCCAGTTGAGTGTCAAGTTTTTCTCCATGCATCATTGTAAAACCAGCTTAAGATGGTGCAAGCATTGTTCAAAGGAATCGCCATAAATAGAGAAATCATCCATGAAAATCTCCAAAAATCTTTCCACCATGTCAGAAAAAAGACTTAGCATGCAACGTTGAAAAGTTGCGGGAGCATTGCATAGGCCGAAGGGCATTCTTCGGTATGCAAATGTTCCAAAGGGACAGGTGAAGGTAGTCTTGTCTTGATCTTCAGGAGCGAAAGGGATTTGATTATATCCTGAATATCCATCCAGAAAACAGTAGTACTCATGCTAGCTAGTCTCTCGAGCATTTGGTCTATGAACGGAAGGGGAAAGTGGTCTTTACACGTGGCAGCGTTTAATTTTCGTTAATCAATACAGACTCGAATCTTCGTGGGAAGTCGAGTTTGCTCCAATTCTTTCTTATCATTTTCTACCACGGTAAACCCTGCTTTCTTTGACAGAGCGTGGACTGGACTAACCCATTGGCTATCGGATATGGGATAGATAATCCCATTGTCTAATAGCTTCAAAATCTCAGCTCTAACGGCCTCCTGCATGATTGGGTTCAGTCTACGTTGTGGGTCATGTTTTGGTTTTGCAACCTCCGTCAAATGAATCCGGTGTTGCACAATGGATGGACGAATCCCCTTTATATCAGCCATGGTCCAACAAATGGCTTCTCGATTTTCCCTTAACACCGTAAGAAGATCTTCTTCTTCTTGTTCCGTAAGATGGGACGCAATTATCACGGGAAAAGCTTCCTTCTCACCCAAGTACTGGTACTTGAGATGGTTAGGAAGAACCTTAAGCTCGGAAGAGGGAACCTGATCTATCAATTTTTGTTCCTTGTGCAAGGGAAGGATAGGGGTGGTATTTGCGGCCCATTCTACTGTGGACTCAATGATTTAATCAAGGTTGAAGTGATCAAACTCCAATTCAAATTCTCTATCAGACTCATATTCAATCTCCATGTCATGTTCACTTCTTAATCCCTCGATTAAGTTCACTTCAAACGACTCATTATCCAAATCTCGAGGTTATTTTCTCAGGTGGAAAACATTTACCGCTTTTGTCATATCTCCAAAACTTAGACGCATTGATCCATTCCTACAGTTGATGATTGCGTTTGCAGTGGCTAGGAAGGGTCGTCCTAGAATGACAGGTGTCTGAGCTTTGGGATTGTGTACGAGTTGCGTCTCTAGAACAATAAAATCCACGGGGTAAATGAATTTCCCAACCCGAATGAGAACATCTGTAATCTCTCCCTTGGGAATCTTTACAGATCGATCAGCCAGTTGTATAGTAACTCTGGTTGGACAGAGATCGCCCAACCCGAGTTGCTGATACACAGAGAAAGGAAGAAGATTGTTGCTGGCTCCTAGATCAAGTAATGCCCTATTTATCGTGGTCTGTACTATAATACAGGAAATGGTTGGACTCCCTAGGTCTTTGTATTTCACAGGAATGGGCCCAGTTAGCAACTCACTTATGTTTGAAGCAAGGAAGACCTTCTTTGGGACATTTGCTTTCCTTTTCTTGGTGCACATATCTTTTAAGAACTTGGCATATGAGGGGACTTGTTGTATGGCATCAAGAAGGGGCACATTGATCTGGACCTGATTAAATATTTCCCTAATCTTCTCCATTTGAGCATTAGTCTTTTGATTTGCTAGCCTATTAGGGAATGGTACAATAGGCTTGTATGGTTACTCATCTGTTTTGTCTTTGTCATTGGATTTGGATGTTGACGGTGGTGAACTTAAAGATGGATCATTTTGAGTTGGTGGTACAAGAACAGGAGGTGCTGATACAGATTTATTAGGAACAAGATGATTAGCAAACTGATTGTCTATCTGCTTTCCAGATCTCAAAATATGAACAGTATTACATTGACTTGGACCTATGTCTTCAGCTTCATGAATAGGGAACGGGTTCTTAGGATTGGGAAATGGCTGACTTGGCAGTGTTCCTTTTTGTCTTACATTCAAAGAGTTAGCCAGTTGACCTATCTGAACCTTTAACCTATTGATAGCCTGATTGTTGGTGTTCATCATTGAGGCCTGGGTTTTGGATAAGGTTTCAATCATTCTTTCCAAATCTGACAATTTTTTATCTGGATGATTTTATGTTTGTTGTTGCTGATATGTGGGCTGGAAGTTATGTTGGAAACTTGATTGAAAATTTGGTGGACTTTGGTGGAAACTGGGTTGATGAGACTGAGCAGGATATTGGTGTGGAAATGGTTGCCTTGGTTGCACATGACCAGACTGACTCCATGAGAAATTTGGATGGTTCCTCCATCTCAGGTTGTAAGTTTTGGAGTATGGATTGTAGTTAGGTCTGGTGTATGCTGCATTCATATTCTCAGGGTACATTTGACCTTGGTAGACAGGACACTCCTCAAACAGGTGGTTAAGAGCATGGCAGTAAGTACAACCCAGGTTGATCACAGGTGGTGGGTTGACCTGATTCACAGAATTTGGTTCCCTAGCCTCGAGCAGTTCTAGTCTTTTCATCAATTGTGTTATCTTTGCCTCAGCAGTTATAGAGGATTCAATAGAATGCATATCAGTTCTGAAAGTGGTGGGATTGGTTTTCTCTAGGCAAGATTCCCACTGAATAGTTTTTTCTGCTAAAGCTTCAAAGAGGTCCCAACCCTGGTTCTCATCCTTTTTCAAAAATTCCCCTTGGCACATAGTCTCAAGGAGTGTCTTAGTTTGGTAGTCTAGTCCGTCATAGAGAATTTGACACTATCGCCACTTCTTTATGCCGTGATGAGGACATTGGGCTAGTAAATCTTTAAACCGTTCGAAATACTTCCAAAATGGTTCACTTGATTCCTACTTAAACTGTATTATGTTTTTTCTAATGAGGGTCATTTTATGAATGGGATAGAACTTCCTATGAAAGACTTTGACAAAATCATCCCATGAAGAGATAGAACAGGCAGGCAGATTATATAGCCACTTCTTGGCTATATCCTTAGCGCGAAGGGAATGAACTTTAATCTAACAGCGCCTTCCCCCAGTTGGAGAATTCTCATCATCAAACATTCTTCTTCAAACTCACGAATGAAGAAATATGCGTCCTCAGATTCTAGGCCATGAAACCTAGGGAGTGTATTTATGAATTGCAGTTTAAGCTCAAAATTATTTCCATTTGCCTCGGGTAAAAGAATGCATGAAGGAAGTGAAGTGCGAATAGGGTAGAACTTGTCTTGGAGAGAAGTATTGTTAGCCTTGTCAGGAAGTGGTATTTGTGCAAGTGTAGAAGTCCTAACAAGTCTTGCTGAAATTGGATCCCGGTACCACTCTTGCATGCACAATCACAGACAACGTTCACCAAGCAAGCAAGCGAAAAAGGAAAATAACAAAAAAAGAAAAAAGGAAAAATGATTGAGGCCAAACCTGCACACAAAATACGAGATTATAGAACTTAAGAAAGGAGATGTTCAAGAGCTCAATTCTTCCGCTATAGCAAGTGGCTATGCGGGTCGTGATCCACAAGGAGGGTTTGCGATGGAAGCTTTACGGTTCTTTATTGAAATCGTTAAGAATAAAAGCGAGAGTTCTTCTCTGTTTTTAAGAAGTGAAAATGAAAAAATAATTATGTTATGTTAGAAGAAAATGAAAGATGAAGAAGGTGAAAAATCAGAAAACAATAAAAAGCGACTATGTACAATGAAGTGGAGAAAAAAGAGTTGGAGGAGGTGGTGATCTATACTAAAGAAATAAAAGAAAAGAAAGAAAGAAAAGTGAAGAAATACTTACCTAGGTTGATTGATGACTTACTTGGAAACCTTTTGCAAGTTCTACCTTTTTGCTTCGGAGGCGTTCAACGCATAGATCATAAACTCGAGCTCAGTCCTCGTGCACATTATATCGTCAAGCATATCAAGAACGAAGTGATGCGGAGCTTGGAAGAGGAGAACGTCTTCATGAACTATCGCTGGCTCTCACGTAGCTTAGTTATACTTGCTTTGGAATTCACTTGAGACTCAACAAATACAACCAAGGTAAAGTAGAAAGAGGAGGAGGAAAGCACAACAAAAGAAAAGGAAAGTAAAGAAACGAACATAAATAAAAGTTTACCTTTATTGCTTGAGACAATGAAAGAAAGGAGGAGGGTACATCGGTGTCACTCTCAACATATGCCTCTCTCTCTTACTTACATGAATCTTCTTCTACCCTAAGCTACATACAAGTTACATAAAAGTAAAAACTAAACTACAAAATAGAAAAACTAGTCTAAAATCCTAACTCTGCATTGGCGTCCCATTTTCAGCGCAAGTACAGGCTTTTTATAGGCATAAACCCAACAACCAGGATCCCGGGGAGATCGGGGGAGCAAACGCTCCCCCTAACTCCCCAAGATTGCCGCGGAAACGCGGCATTGCCACGTTTCCGCGGCCAGGGTGTGGCCAGATGGCCACACCCTGTTGGTGGGTCATCATGGGATTATCTTCTGACTTTATCCTTTGTTAGTTTCTTCGTTTGAGTCCCGAATTCTGACGAAATGGCCTTGGATTCTTGGCTTTAACCGATCGATTCTGAGAGGATTCTTCTCAACCGGTTTCAACCTCTTGATTTTGCCCTGATTTTGTGTGTGCGAATTAACTCTGATTTAATTCAGAATTCTGGTGGGCTTTTGGGCTCATTTCTCTTCATCTCCTTAAGGATTGGGCCTGCAAATAAATCAAACAATTAATTAGGACAATGCAGGCTTTTATTCTATAATAAGTATGGACATATGATATTAAATATGCAACATTAGCGACCAATCACACCCCCATACCTATCTTTTGCTCGTCCTCGAGCAAAACAACTAAACTATACTAAGGATTATTAGACCACTTTCGCAGGTCGCGCGATTGCACTGAGCATGTGCAACAAGCCGTTAAACCTCTAGGTTCCCCCTAGAGGACGAGTTTTGTCTCGTGAGGGTTTTCAGCGGATTGCACCCACAAAATCCATAAAGAAAGAGAAATAAGAGTTAGTATTTTCGAAAAGCATTTTGAAAGAGAAAAATATTCGATATATGATTGTAAGATCTAAGCAATCTATAAGTTATAGGAAAACTGAATTTTTCATTCCTAAACTTAGTCTCTATTCAAAAATTTGTTATCAATTAAAGTAAGGAGTCAAATTGTACTTCTCATCTAGTCATTACTTTACCCTAAGTCATATGCACTTGTGACTGTGAAATTTTTGACTAAGGGTTCATTTACTCTAACTCTTATGCCTTATTTATTTATCCATATATACTTTTTTTTCTTTTTTTATTTTGGTAATATTCCTTAGTTCTATTAGGCTTTCTAATCTGCCCATGTAACGAGCCTCTAATCGATGACTCCCAAACCAAACGGTCTTAGGGCACCGGGTGAGAAAACACCCCACGGACTTAAGGACTCGAGCAAACAAGACCACAAAACTAAGGATTTTATTATATGAATCCCTTTTAGGCGTGAATACTTATGCTTTATTAGGCACAAATACCTAGCTTAATCGGAGGATCTAATTATCTTTCGCATAAATACTAAGGCTTGCTTAGGCCAAAGCACCTAGCTAATCAATAATTAGACTTATTCATCATTTTTTTATTTTTATTTTTATAAGGCATAAGAATCTTTGTTTTTGAACCCTAAGTGTGTAAGTGTATGAAGTGTGCATATTTCATCAAGGTAAAGATCAAGACCAAATTACTTTAACAAATTATCTTCCTAACTCTAAAAATCAAACAAATAATCTTATTTTGACCAAGTATAAGAAATCCTAATTTGGATTTTCCTATTCCTTAAAATTAACTTAATGTCTTACAAAAATAAGTCAAATATTGTTTCTATTTTTCAAAAAGTTTTAAAAGTAAAGAAAAATGTTAATTTTTTTTTTAAGAAAAAGAAAAGTTATGTTAGACCCTCCCCCACACCTATCTCATGCATTGTCCTCAATGTATGAATTAATGCATAGATGCATGAAAAAGAAGAAAGAGAAGGAAAATGTTACCTTAAGGTGATGGTTCCGGTGGTGGTCTGATTGGTCCACGAAACGCGGCCCAATCAACTTTTCTTGGGTCTCGGGGGAACCCACCAGAAGTATGTTTAATATAACCCATTAAAAAGATGTATCGATAAAGGATCTTTATTAAATATTTAACCCCATCTAATGTCCATATTCCATAACTAATTTCGGAGTCAAATTTGTCAACCACCTCGTCCCAGAATGGAGTATGAAATGATAGAACGGTTGACTTGGACTCAGGAAGGACAGGAACTAATACCGACTCGGGAAGGTGACTTAAGTCAAGTAAACGTTCAGGAGTCGAAATTGGTTCAAGAAGCGGGTCCAAGTCAAGAAGTTGAAACTCGAGTCCACATGTATTTTCTAACAATGGAATGTGACTTAATGTGGGTGATTCCATTTTAGGAATGATAGGTGGAGAAATCAAAACTGACTCTAAAATATTACTCAAGTTTGGTAACACAACAGGAGTCAATATTGATTCAGAAAGTTGAACTGGATCACAGATTTGAGAATCTAGGTCACATATCTCATTGAGTTCAATATCAAAAAATTGAGAACTTGCCAATTTGTCAATAGGATTTTCAAAATTGTATAATTGGTCAAGTTCAATATGATCCTCAAGAATGGGTGATTCAATTTCATGATGAATTGGCACAGGATTCAATGTTGACTCAGGAAAAAGATTAAAATCAGGTGAAGATACCGGAGTCATAATTGAACCAGGAAGTAGAATTGAATCACTAAGTTGGGGTTCAGGATCATATTCATTTTCAAGTTCTATTTCAGGAAAAGAAAAACTTGCTAAACTGTCAATATATTTTTCAAAATTTGGAGTTTGGGCAAGTTCAAGTGGTTGTTCTGAAATAGAATCTTGATTTCCAAGACTACATGACTCTTCGACTCTAACAGGATGGTTAGTGACATCAGAACTGGTCAAACGGTGAGAACGTAGAGATTCGACCATCATATCTATGTCACGATTTCTAGCATTTTGAGCATGAGTCATGGCTTCAAGCATCTTTCATAATTGATGGGTTCATTGTTTTGATGAAAAGATGAAGAGTTGTCTTGGAAGTGGTAGTGAAATTGTGAGTCCATCAGATTTTGGGATTTGTGTTTGGACTCACGCATACTCATTTCCAAAATTGATGGTCTTCTATTTTGGACTGGTGGAACTGAGTATGACTCTTGAAAATATTGTGGACTAGGTGGAGAAGGGGGATAATTTGGTTGAAAATTTGACTCGGGGTAGGTGAATCCCCACTGACTCTGTGAAGAGTTGAAATCGTTATGGAAATTATAGTCATACGATGGGGGACATGGGTTATATTGATTCGGATAAGACCAATCCAGCACACTAGGTTGGTTAAAGTCATGATATGCCGAGTTGGTAGTATCCGAAAAAGAGTTTGATGTGTAATATGGATTATTATTATAGTTGAAAAAATTATTATTATAAGCCATATCACACAATAGAATACAAACAATACGAAAGAAAAACAAACAAATAAACAAACAAGAAAGAAAAAATTCTAACCTAAGTTAGGATAGACCTAGACCTAGACGACTCCTAACTGGTTAGACTGTCCACGGGAGGTTTAATGTAGACCTTGACCACAAGCTAATCAGCCAGGTCAGGGCAAGGTTGGTGGGAGGTTTTCCCTCAAAAGACGTTCCTTAATTAAATAACCACCAACTTTCGGGCTTTCGGCCCTTAATCCCTTTCCTAGACACTGATTTGGCAAGAGTCAAGTTCCAACACCTTTCCCCCTTAGGATAATCTCCTAATTGAGTCCGAGATGTCCCTAGGGCCAACGTCTACTCATTTTAAGTTAGGCTTGGGTTAGTGAGTGCTTGGATTCTGATTTTTGGGCTAAGGAAGGGTGATTAAACCCCACCTTATCTTGTTAATGGGTGGTGCCCTTAAAATCAGTTTTTGTGCAAGTGTACAAGATATGTAAGATTCACTTAAAGCGATATAAATAACCAAGAAGTGAGTCCTATGCTAAATGCAATGCATACGTACCTTGCTTCAGCACTCTTCAACAGTAAAAAATAAAGGAATTAAAAAGACACGTGCCTAAAATGCAAATGTCTAATCAATTTTTTATCTTTTCAACAAATATTTTACTGTTGATTATTAGCAGGCTTATGTTATGGCATATAAGAAAAATTAAAGTTGCAGCAAACTAGAATTTTTTTAAACTAAGCAGCCCTGCAAAAAGCTGTTAGTAGTCAACTCTTCCTTGCCGCGGATCCGCGGCTTTTGCCGTGGAAACGCGACAATTCAGAGGGCCCTTGGTCTCTGCTTTCTAGAGCAGAGGCCCAAGGCCACTTGTATGTCACTGCAATATTAATTTCCTGCTTTTATTGCCCTGTAATCCTGCAACAGAGAAGAAAATTCGTTTAGTTCTAAAAAATTTTCAAAAAAAATTCAGATTTCAATAAAAAACATGTTACCCTCCCCGGCAACGGCGCCAAAATTTTGATTGAGGCCAAACCTGCATACAAAATACGAGATTATAGAACTTAAGAAAGGAGATGTGCAAGTGCTCAATTCTTCCGCTATAGCAAGTGGCTATGCGGGTCGTGATCCACAAGGAGGGTTTGTGATGGAAGCTTTGCGGTTCTTTATTGAAATCGTTAAGAATAAAAGCGAGAGTTCTTCTCTGTTTTTAAGAAGTGAAAATGAAAAAATAATTATGTTATGTTAGAAGAAAATGAAAGATGAAGAAGGTGAAAAATCAGAAAACAATAAAAAGCGACTATGTACAATGAAGTGGAGAAAAAAGAGTTGGAGGAGGTGGTGATCTATACTAAAGAAATAAAAGAAAAGAAAGAAAGAAAAGTGAAGAAATACTTACCTAGGTTGATTGATGACTTACTTGGAAACCTTTTGCAAGTTCTACCTTTTTGCTTCGGAGGCGTTCAACGCATAGATCATAAACTCGAGCTCAGTCCCCGTGCACATTATATCATCAAGCATATCAAGAACGAAGTGATGCGGAGCTTGGAAGAGGAGAACGTCTTCATGAACTATCGCTGGCTCTCACGTAGCTTAGTTATACTTGCTTTGGAATTCACTTGAGACTCAACAAATACAACCAAGGTAAAGTAGAAAGAGGAAGAGGAAAGCACAACAAAAAAAGGAAAGTAAAGAAACGAACATAAATAAAAGTTTACCTTTATTGCTTGAGGCAATGAAAGAAAGGAGGAGGGTACATCGGTGTCACTCTCAACATATGCCTCTCTCTCTTGCTTACATGAATCTTCTTCTACCCTAAGCTACATACAAGTTACATAAAAGTAAAAACTAAACTACAAAATGGAAAAACTAGTCTAAAATCCTAACTCTGCATTGGCGTCCCATTTTCAGCGCAAGTACAGGCCTTTTATAGGCATAAACCCAACAACCAGGATCCCGGGGAGATCGGGGGAGCAAACGCTCCCCCTAACTCCCCAAGATTGCCGCGGAAACGCGGCTATCGCCGTGTTTCCGCGGCCAGGGTGTGGCCAGATGGCCACACCCTGTTGGTGGGTCATCATTGGATTATCTTCTGACTTTATCCTTTGTTAGTTTCTTCGTTTGAGTTCCGGATTCTGACGAAATGGCCTTGGATTCTTGGCTTTAACCGATCGATTCTGAGAGGATTCTTCTCAACCGGTTTCAACCTCTTGATTTTGCCCTGATTTTGTGTGTGCGAATTAACTCTGATTTAATTTAGAATTCTGGTGGGATTTTGGGCTCATTTCTCTTCATCTCCTTAAGGATTGGGCCTGCAAATAAATCAAACAATTAATTAGGACAATGCAGGCTTTTATTCTATAATAAGTATGGACATATGATATTAAATATGCAACATTAGCGACCAATCAAAAAAACAATAACAAGCTATCTAGGATATCTGGACCTAGATGACTCCTAACTGTTCGATGAACCGAAGAAGGTTATTGCTCGAGTTAGACCACAGCAATCAGCCAGGTAGGGGCAAAATACGGTGGGAGGTATCCGTGTATAAGCAACAGGCCTTAATTACGCCAAACCACGGTATCTTCGAGGCTTAACCTCTTAATCCCCAACCTTAGACACTGATTTTACTGGAGTATGAATCAAAAATAATTTCTAACTTCAGCTGATCTGTTAACGAGTCCAGATGTCCCTAGGGGCCAACGTCTATCAAATTTTATTAAAAAGCTTGGGATTGTGAGTGCTTGGAATGTGATTTTTGGGCCAAGGAAGGGTGATTAAATCCCCACCTTATCTTGTTATTGGGTGGTGCCCTTAAGATCAATTTATGCAGGTGTATAATATATGCAAACAAGATTCACTCAAAGTCATGTAAATCAACCAAGAGGTGAGTCTTATTCTAAATGCAATGCGAACGTACCTTGCTCCAACACTCTTCAACAGTAAAGTAAATGAATTGAAAAGACACGTGCCTAAAATGCAAACGTCTAATCAATTTTTAAACTTTTCAACAAATGTTTTACTGTTGGTTTATTAGCAGGCTCCTGGTGATGGCATCCAAGAAATAAAGTTTGCATCAAGCTATATTTTTGCAAGGCAAGCAGCCCTACACAAAACCAGTCAGTAGTGAACTCCTCCTTACCGCGGTTCCGTGGCTAAAGCCGAGAAAACGCGACAATTCAGAGGGTACTTGGTCTCTGCTTTCTAGAGCAGAGGCCCAAGACCACTTATATGTTACTGCAAGTCTTCTTTTCCTATTTCTCTAACCTGTAACCTGCAACAGAGAAAAAAATTCGTTTTAGTTCCAAAAACTCAAATAAAAACTGTTACCCTACCTGGCAACGGCGCCAAAAATTTGATCGGAAGGGGATTAATTGTATTGAGAGAGGGTTTAGAGTAAACCATTGATGTTAGTGTACTGATGCTCAAAAACTCCAAACTTATATGTAGGTTTACTTTACTCCTTCTGAATCACCGTTCGTAGCACATGCTATGACGGGTCGTATCCACAGGGAGGGTTAGCAATATAAGCATTCAAGATTTTTATATTGAGATTTCGAGAATAAAAACAAAAGTTCTTCTTTGTTTAAGAAATGAAAAACAAAACAATGCAGAAAGTGAGTGAGAAATCTTTGTGGGTTTTGGAGATAAAATGGAGAAACGGAAAGAAAGATGGAAGGAAAACGGAAATATTTGTAAAGAGAATTTTTTAAGAAAAGGGTTTTTAAAGTACGATAGAAAGAAACGTCATGACTAACTAACATTCTAATCTACTAACTTACTACTCTCAATGAATAATGCATGCCTCATATTGATTCATCGGCAATGATATGTCTTGCTTTGTCAAGTCAATGTATTGTCCCATATCCAAAATGTTTTCTCATCTAGGATTGGCTAGTTGCCTCCTTGAATCATCGGCTCCCTAAATAGATTTTCAATAATGGAACAAGGATAATCAATCTTAGGTATGCTAAGCAAAAATGCAAGATTCATTAGTCCATCAAAGCTATAACCAAGCTAGCATGAAATAAGAAACTTGAACAATAGTCATTAGCACAATGAAATGATCCACCTTCATGTTCCATCAAGGCACTTGTTCTAAAGACAAGGCTCTAAGTGAGGCTCACATAAATCATATGGAGGGGGTACAAAGCATTTGCTAAGAATGAAAAATAACTCATCTTCATTGGGGATAAAAGAGACTTGTAAATTACAAGACTAAAAATAAAGCATCCAATGATTCATATGAGTTAGCAATCACCCAAGAGTTAGTAGTTAGTAGAGTTAGAAGTTAGTAAGTCATGTTAATGAGTTAGCTAGACATGGAAATAAAGAACAAGCAACAATTCATTGTAGAAAGTAAAAACAAGAAGGTAAAAGGTTGAAGAAGAAAATGTACTAGAACAAGAAAAGATTAGAAGAATGAAAGATTAATCCTTGTATTGAGTTGTCACCTTCTCTAATTACAAAGATTTCTCTCCCTCACTCTCTCTTTCCTGGATTTTAGAATGATAAAAGAAAAATTACATAAGAGACTAAAGAAAACCTAGAGAAATCCTAACAATTTCCCTAACAAAAGATTGCTATTCTCTCCTCCCTCATTACAGAGGCCCTAGGGGTCTATTTATAGCCTTCAGAAGACGAGGCTTTCCCACCACAGCCGTTGGATCAAATGCTTGATCAACAGCCAAAGGACTGCCGTAGATCCGCGGCCAAAGCCGCGTTTCCGTTGCAGAATCTTAGCCGTTGCGCCAACGAATTTTCTGCCATTCTGTTATCGCTCGTGTGCCTAGCTGGATCTTCTAAAAAGTAGAGAATATGCTTGGATCAATCCAGATCTGGGCTTTCTTCTTGTGGGCTTCCAAATTACTCCTAAATTCCTTTAAAAATCATAATTGTTAGGCCTCCTTCTCAATTAATTGTTGGACCTGAAAAAAGAGAGAAAAAAGCAATAAAAATCCTATATTTAATCACATAAAGCATAGTATGGTGGTATAAAATGATGCATAAATGAACTCCAATCAAAAAGCCCTCGACAATCCGAGGCCAATCTCTTCGATCCCCCTCCCACGGACCTAAGAGATTATCCGACAAGGAAGAGGAGTGCTAATTTGATCACTCCATCTTGTTGTTGTAAATGGCTTATCACAGCAATGCTCTCTGAGTGCCGCTGCAGTTCACATGCGAGCCGGCAGTCGATATTCAGACAGTCGACTCCAACTTCCCGATCAGCTAAAAGATATCGCTCCCACAGAAGGAGGACCTTCTCTGACGCGGAGAACCCTGAAGTCACTGCAAACATGGCAAGCAGAAGTAGGGGAAAACAACCTGTGGTCAGCTCCAACGAGTCTGACACGGAACCAGGAGGAGTGTATCGGTTTATTCGCACTCGGACTGAAGCGATTGCCCCAATCAACTACAGTGCCTTGGCTCGGGGCATTGAACTAAATGACTTACATTCCGCCGTTGCAGAGTCGCAGGCTTCGAACTCTTCCATAGAGAGGAATCCTTCATATACATGACAAATACTCCTGAGGAGACGGCCAGGCGCTTTGAGCAACAAGCCCAGGTCCAGAGGGAACAATTTGAGATGATTCGTGCTCAACAAGAATCCATCGATTCCCTCAACTGATGCTGGCACAATTGCTTGAAGATAAGAGGAAACCAACTGACAAAACCTCCTCTAAAAAGTCTAAAGGCAAACGAAAAGAAGGAGAAAGCTCATCATCTGTGCATATCAAGGAGAAAGAGCAATCTACTTCTGAGTCGTCTAAATCCTCATCTAAGGGGGAAGGCAACCCGAACCATAGAAGGATTCATTCTAAAAGAATGAGTCAATTGGAGCAACGTCTAGAGGCCCTTACTAATCAGAAAGGCCTCCAAGAAGCAGGAGTGGTCCGGCCATATCCGGCCGAGTGGGACCTTATTCTATACCCCCCCAAGTTCAAAGCTTCGACCCTACAGGCATTTGACGGCAAAGGGTCACCGAACCAACATATCTACTACTTCAAGTCTTAGACGGGGAACGTGGTAGATAATGATGCCATCTTGGCACGTTTGTTCATCGACACTCTAAAAGGGCTTGCCTTTGAATGGTTCATGAAGCTCCCAGAAAGTTCCATTAAAAATTGGAGTAATCTTGAGAAGCTCTTCCTAACACGCTTTTTTGAAGATGACTCAGAGATCACAATGCCTACTCTTTTGGCTACAAAGCAGCAAAAGGGAGAGTCAGTCAAATCATTTGTAGAAATATTTCAGAATATGACACTCCGATGTCCTAGCGGTATGACCCAGGTCACCCTGGTAGAAACATGCCGCCACAATCTACAAACGTCGCTCCTAGCCCAAATAGGAGTTGTTGAAAGCCGCACCTGGAAGCAATTGGTCCAACAAGGTGAACAGGCTGATGAAATTATCGCCAGGGTTAGGGCAGAAGAAAATAAGCCCAAACCCGAAAGGTCGACAAGGCGCGCGCTAGAAACATCTTTTCAACCAAAGAAGAAAGATAACTTGGCGACAGAGACCAAATCCCCTGTCAAACCTCAGCCGGTCAAGGGAAGTGGCTCTTCAAGTAAGCCACGCGCCAATAAGCAGTATTCCTTCAAAGATGAATATGTTGATTCATTGTTCAAGTTACTCAACAAGAGCAACAGATTGAAGCTCCCTGAAGCTAGACGTCTTGAAGAAGTCGGTAAAACCGATAATCCTAACTACTGCCTGTATCATAGGATGCTGGGACACCCCACCAAGAGTTGTTATGTCTTCAAAGACATCCTTCAGGCCCTAATTGATGCAGAGGTATTAAAACTCCGTCCAGAGCAGAAGAAAGTGACGGCTAATATGACATCATTCCTCCAGTTTGGAAGATAATCTCCAGCACCCTCTGAGTAGTTCCTATCCCGAAAGGGGAACTAAGAATGATCAATAGGGACCCTCATCATCAATAAGAGAAGGGTCTTGTACCTGTCCCCACACCTCAAGGAGAAGTTATGTGGGTTCATCCCGACCTGGTAGACAACCAGCAATGGACCACTGTTACTAACAGAAGGGCCAAAGGCAAGGCGAAAGCTTCATCCTGTAATGTGGTGTGTGCTTCTTCCTGGGAAGCAGAAACCGATGTCCCCTCACTAACTGATTCAGAAGAGGAAACAATAGTTCTTGCTACAGAACCTAATAAACCACTCGTGGCAGAAACTCGTTCGGTCAGTCATATTTAAAAAAGTATGACGAAATGGTGACAATCCCCACTAAACCCACTATAGAGTCGGCCAAGCCTTCCACGAAACAACTAGTGGAGAAGTAGAAAGAGCTTCGATTTTCTAAAACCCTCCCAAAGGATAACGCGGAAGGATCTACAACACCTTACCGTTTCGACGTCCTGGCTCAACTGGCCAATATCCCAGCCAGAATCACCCTTTACGAGCTCCTGAGGCTATCAAAGTCAACCAGAGAAGCTCTGAGGGAAGCCCTAGCTAATGCTGAGGTCTTCATGACCCAGATACCGGGTGGACCACGGGAGGGATATTTAGAGGATTGCCTCCATACCTCCCAAAATGATCCCTGCATCACCTTCACGGTAGATGATATGCAGGTTAAGGGAAACATGATCGGCCATTATACTTCACAGGGTATATTGGATCATCTGAAGTAAGCTGCATTCAGGTAGATCTAGGATCCGCGTTGAGCATTATGCCTCGCTGGGTCATGCAATATTTAGGGATTCCTACTCACCGATTGAGCGCCACCCAGACTACCATTTATGGTTTCAATGCCAATGGTACCGCCCAATGGGAAAGATCAAGCTCAAATGCCAAATTGGGGACTTAAAGTCTGAAGTGACGTGCTATGTGATCGATGCCGACACTTCATACAATTTGCTGCTTGGATGACCGTGGATTCATCGTAATTCCATCGTCCCTTCAACTCTCCACCAAGTTATGAAATACATCGACGGAAGTGGGAAAGTACGAATGTTGATTGCTGAAAAGCATCCGTTCAAGGGGGTAGAGAACTATTTCATAGACTCTCTCCTGTACCAGGACTCTTTGGAAACAAAAGAGAACCTACAACCAGAGGAACCAGACTCTGGTAATAAAGCTGACACTGAGCCAGAGAAAGAAGAGTGCATGTGGAAATTAGATCCACTTGTAACGAGCATTAATAAGCTCGATGTTAATAACACCGCCAATAATGTAGGCGGGTGGTATATTAACGAAGATTTAAATTTGACTTACGTTTCTGTGCTCGCTTCTGATTCAGTGCCATCAGACACTAGAACCAAAGTGGATAATGACCCCTTGTCGGCAATGGATGCTCTGACATCAATGCATGTACCAATGAAGTCATACTTCGAAACGTACCAAGATGTCGGTGATGCGCAAGAATCAGTATTCATGGTCCCAGCAAGACGCAAAGGCCAAAGACCAATCCTTTTCGGACAAATCAAGTCCAAACTGATGTCTCGTGAAGAGTCAGAAAGCAAGAATGAACCTCCTCAGTTCACCCATTATGAGCCAATTGTACTCAGAATGATGGAAAGCATGGGGTATGATCTGGCAAACGGTCCTGGGTTGAATTTCGGCAAAGGAAGGAGAACACTACTCCGGTCTTTCGTTCCGAAAGAGAAACCCCTGATTATTATTATCGAACTCGCAGGGTTTGGATTATGTGTCAACCCCAATTCCGTCAGCCTCTGAGTCTGAAAAGTTACTATACCATAACTACTCATCTGGCACGTCATCGTGGGAGTCGGATATTAGTGTTTGCAACCTCTTCGGAGAACTTTCAGTATATATGGTTTCAGCAAGCCACCTAGAGGACAGAGATGAAGAAATGATCTAGTCTGATACAAATCCTTAGATCAAACACCTAAATACTCTCTCGGATACTTGCTTTGAACCGTGCGAGCCACCCACGGAGGATAAAGTTGTCCAAATTAATCTGGGAGATGAGGCTAATCCTAAGCCCATCTTTATAAGCGAAAGCCTATCATCCTCTGAGAAAGAAGATTTAATATCTCTTATGCGAGAGTATATAGATATTTTTGCTTAGAATTATGAGGACATGCCTGGGCTTGATCCTCGAGTGGCTATGCATCGCCTTAATATTAAATCAGACGTGAAGCCAGTCAAACAACAGCAGCGACGGTTCCGTTCAGAAATAATAGAAGCAATCCAGTCAGAAGTCAAAAAACTCATAGACTCTGGCTTCAATAGGGAAGAATAACATCCTGATTGGGTAGCCAATATCGTCCCCGTTGCCAAAAAGAACGGAAAGATCCATATTTGCATTGATTTTCGTGATCTAAATGAGGCCTGTCCCAAAGACGAATTCCCTCTCCTAATCACGGATGTCATGATTGACAATACGTGCGGGTTTGAGCGAATGTCCTTCATGGATGGATTCTCAGGGTATAATCAAATCAAAATGTATCCTGATGATGAAAAACATACTTCTTTTAGGACACCACTGGGGGTATATTGCTATACTGTCATGCTCTTCGGACTGAAGAATGCGGGGGCCACATATTTGAGAGCTATGAATGCAATTTTTCACGAGCACATGCGTAAAACAGTGGAATGCTATGTTGACGATATTGCAGTGAAAAGCCGCACCAAAGGTGATCACATAGCTGATCTAAAGACAATCGTCAAAATCATGCGGGCACATCAGTTGAAGATGAACCCCACCAAATCCTTCCTGGGGGTGGTGATTAGTCTACAGTTCTGTATTATTATGTCGCATTCTCTCACCGCTTTATGAATAAATTATCGATCTAAACCATGTTTTGGTCTTTATTGCAGGTAGATCCAAAGTCCAAGGGCAAAGATGGAATAAGAGCTTAATTAGACCCAATTAAGGGTAATTAATCCCGCATTACTTGGAGGCCAAGCAAAGGATTCTCTAGAAGATGCATTGAACCTAGACTCCTGGGCTGTCAGACGAATATTCGGGCGAGAGAACCAGAAACGGGATATACCCTGAACATTCTCGAAGCCAGATGGAGCCACGGACCAAAACCAGGGACCTAAGTCCCTGGTATTGCCGCGGATCCACGGCAATCCTTGCGGATCCGCGGCAAAGTAGTGGAGCCACGCGTCGATTTTTGACGCGTGACCCCGTCTCGTCTTCTGGATGCTTCGGAGGCCTATAAATACCCCTGCAATGACCCAAACCGGGAGCAGTCTTCGTTTTTAGGAGTAGGTCCAGATTTTAGTGTAGTGTAGGTGAGTGTTCTTCATTTCTTGTATTTTTCATTTCTTTTTCTTAGATCATTGTAGTAGGGCTGAGTGATTTTTAGAGAGAGAGAAAGCAAGGGATTGATGTAATAGAGAGTGACACTCTATGTAAAGATGCCTCCTTTCTCTTCCAATGTAATCTCCTTCACCTTCTACATGATTTCTTGCTAGTTTTTCTTCTCATGGCAATCTAACTACTAACCACTAACCATCTGACCACTTACTTGATAATCCACATGAATCGGGTTGCCTCTACAAGGCCTTGTTCTTGCAAGAGCCATTGATGGCCAAAGATGATGGGTTCTAACATCTAACTTGCTAACTTGCTAACTTGCTAACCAAGTTAACTCTCTTTTATTTCATGCTCTTTTATTTCATGCTAGTAGTGTAATGAGTGATGCTTGTATTAGCTTGTTCTTGATGCAATGTTTTGAATGTGATGAACCATCCATGAGCCATGCTTTGTACCGTCTCTTGGAGCCAAGGATTGTGATGGCCAAGGATCAAAATGTGAGGCAACTATCTCGAAGAGGTTAGCATGGTTAGTGGAGCATTTAGTAGTTAGTAGCCATGAGTTTTCTTTTAGCTTGATTTAGAAATCATTTTCCAAACTCTTTTCTCATTTTTCTATTGGTGTTTTTACTATCCTTCTTAGTTCAACCTTGTTCCATCTCTTTTTCTATTTTGATTTCCAAAGCACTTCACTTTTGTTTTTCTTATCGCCGTTTTCATCGCTCTCCTCACCTACCACATTCTGGATTTCATTTTCTTTTCTTTTTATTCTTTTTCATTCTTTCAACAAAGAAGAAGTGTTAACAACTGACGTGAATAGAGACTGTTAATGCTTCTATCGCCTCCTTTCCCTGTGGATACGACCCGTTGAGCCAATGCTATAACGGAAGTATCGAGGGTACATTAGCACATTCGAGCTTTTACATCGGTTTTACATAATACACACTTTTGAGTGCTAGTTTCCCCATCGATCAAAATTTTGGCGCCATTGTCGGGGAAGGGAATGGTTTTGATTTCACGTTTTTGTTAACATTGTCTTCTCTGTTTTGGTGTGCAGGGCAATATTTACAGGTGCTTAACATTGCAGAATAACCCTAGCTTTGCATCTTCCTGCTCTAGAAAGCAGGGCCCCAGATTCTGAAACAAAGCCGCGCAACCGCGACATTTGCCGCGAAACCGCGGCAATTTTGTGAACATTGTAGATTTTGTTGTTCTGGGATGTGTGAATTGTAATAGCTAGTGGATTTGTACTGCCATCTTTCTTGCTTTGATTTCCTACACACCATAAAAATAAAAGAACTAAAATACGGTATTTGGACGCTTTTAAAACGGTTTAGACATTTGCATTTAGGCACGTGTCAATTCAATTTCAATATACTGTATTTTGTTCTGTTGTTGTGATCTGGATGGAGATGTACATATGGCATTGCATATAGCATAGGACAAACACGTGGGTGATTTATCGCTTTGTGTTACATTCTTGTCTATATGCACACTTGCACGAATTGAACTTAAGGGCAAACTCCAAACAAGATAAGGTGGGATTTTCCCTTCCTTAGCCCAAAAATCATCTCCCACTCACACAACCCAAGCCCTAATAAAATTTGAATAGACGTTGGCCCCTAGGGACATCTAGGTCTAGGTCAACCCTTCTATAGGCTTGGTTTTGATTTTTTGTTTTCTTTTTGTTTGTTGTTTGATTTTTTCTTTTTTGTGATTGTTTGTGAAATGGCATTCAACAATAACAATTCTTTCAATCCGAACATGAATTCATATTTCACACCAACTCCATTTGGTTCGGATAATTCCAACCCGGCGTTTTACAATATGCACCAACCAAATACACCGGGTTGGTCTTATCCGAATCAATACAATCCATACCCACATTCTTATGACTATAATTTCCAAAATAATTTCAACTCGTCACAGAGTCAATGGGAATTCACTTCCCCCGAGTTTAATTATCAACCTCCTTGTCTCCCATGTTCACCTTGTCCATCATATTCACCTTATCCACAATATTCATTCCCCGATTTCGCTTCTTATACTCCTTTTTCTGAACCACCAATTGAAGAAAAATCTGAGTTACTAAAGAGTTTAGAAGCCAATCTACAGAGGGCCGAGCAACAACTTCAAGAAACATTGGCCTCTCCAATTCTGCAGTATTTTCAAGAGTCTTACTCAGTTCTACCTCCTCATAATGAACAACCATTTGCCTTGGAAACAAGTAAAGAACTCTTGTGTGAGTCCAAGCTTCAATCTCCACACATTTTTTACTCACATTATTCACAAAATTTCCAAAACCAAGATTCTTATACTCCCATTCTAGAGCAACCACTTGGAGATACATCATATCTAGATAAGAGTTTGGATATCTTGCAGGAGTCTTTATTACAATGTCAAAAATCACATGCCGAGTCTATCAATAAGGTGGAAGAACAATTGAGTCAATTGGTTAACATTCTTAGGAATGAGGAAACTCTATCTTATCAACCTTTGACCAATTCAACTATGCGAAACTCTATTGATATGACCCAAGACTCTTGTCATTTTGGAAATCAAGATTCAATTTCAGCACACCCACCTGAACTTGTCCAAACTTTAAATCCCATTGACATTTTGGCAAGTTATCCTTTTCCTGAAATTGAACTTGAGCATGAATATGATCATGAACCTCAAATTAGTGATTCAATTCTACTTCCTGATTCAATTATGACTCCGGTATCTTCACCTGATTTCAATCCTTTTCCCGAGTCAGTATTGAATCCTGTACCAATTCATTGTGAAATTGAATCACCAATCATTCAAGATGATCATATTGAACTTGACCAATTTCATACTTTTGAAAGTCCCATTGATAAATTGGCAAGTTCTCACTTTTGTGAAATTGAACTGAATGAGGAATGTGACTTTGATCCTCCAATTTGTGATCTTGTTCAAATTTTCGAATCACTATTGACTCCTGTTTTGTTACCCAATTTGAGCAACATTTTAGAGTCAGTTTTGATTCCCATACCTGTCATTCCTGAACTTGAATCACCACTCTTAGAAAGTCACATTCCATCATGGGGAAATGAATGTGGACCTGAGCTTTATCTTCTTGATTTGGACCCACTTCCTGAACCAATCTCGACTCTCGAACCTCTACTTGACTTAAGTCTTTTTCCTGAGTCAATATTAGTTCCTGTGCTTCCTGAGTCCAAATCAATCATTCCATTCTGGGACAAGGGCTTTGAAAATTTTGACTCTGAAATTATTTTGCAAATTTGGAAATTAGATGGGGTAAATTTTTTAATAAAAATCATAAATGCAAACATCTTTCTAGTGGGTTGTATCATGGAGGTCTCTGGTGGGTTCCTCCGGACTCCACGCAAGAATGATTGGGCCGCCTTTCGTGGACCAATCAGACCGCCACCGGAACCACCACCTTGAGGTAATTTTTTCCTTCCCTCTCTATTTGTTTCATGCATACATATATCACGATGCATTGAGGACAATGCATGAGATAAGTGTGGGGGAGGGTTTACTAACTTAGAGTTTTTAGATTTTCTTTCTTTTACAGTTCTTTTAGGATACTTTTAGAAATCTTTTCTTTTGTATAGGAATTTTCTCTTTCTTTAAAAAAAAAAAAACTTTTTGAAATAAGAGACAAAGTTTTGATCTATTTTTAGGAAAATTAAGATGATCTTAGAAATTAATTATGACATCTTAAACTTAGTCAAAATAATGGATCTTGCTTAAAATTATAGGCTAAGTAAGATAAATTGGGGAGATAATTTTATCTTGAATTTTTTGCCTTAGATAATATACACTTCACACTTACACATTTTTTGGGATGGAAACAAAGACCTAAAATGCCATAAAAAAAAGAAAAAAAAAGAAAAAAATGAATAAAGCATCACTTATTAAGCTGGATAATTATGCCTCAAGAAGCATGAATATTCACGCCTAACGGTGGTCAAAAGAAGTAAATAATCCCCCTTAATTTTGTGGCCTTGTTTACTCGAGTCCTTTAACCCGAGGGATGTTTTCTCATCTGGTGCCCTAGGACCGTCTGGTTTGGGAGTCATCGGTTATAGGCTCGCTACATGGGTGAAACTAGAAAGCCTAAGAAAACTAAGGGAAGAAAAAGAATATATATATATATATATATATATATATATATATATATATTTATATATATATATATATATAATATAAATAAATGGCTTGATGGTTAGAGTTGAAATCCCAGAAATTTTCACTATCACAAAGTGCATATTATCTAGGTTTTATGAAAGATAAATTATTCAATCCAATTTTGAATTCTTACCTTAATTGAAGACAAGATCTTACATGGAGACTAAGTTTAAGGAAGATTGATTGGTGGTGGACTTATGACCTTAGATCACTTATATTTTTGCAAAAATATTTCATAAACTTGTCTCTCTTTCAAAATGCGTTTTCAAAATACTAACATTTGTCTTCTTTCTTTATGGATTTTGTGGGTGCAATCCGCTGAAAACCCTCAGGAGACAACACTCCTCTTCTAGGGTAATCTAGAGGTTTAACAGCTTATTGCACACGCTCAGTGCAATCGCCTCACCTGCGAAAGTGGTGTAATAACATTTGTAGCATAGTTTTTTTTTGTTTTGCTCGGGACGAGCAAAAGAATAAGTGTGGGGGTGTGATTAGTCTACAATTCTGCATTATTATGTCGCATTCTCTCACTGCTTTATGAATAAATTGTCGATCTAAACCGTGTTTTGGTCTTTATTGCAGGTAGATCCAAAGTCCAAGGGCAAAGATGGAATAAGAGCTTAATTAGACCCAATTAAGGGTAATTAATCCCGCATTACTTGGAGGCCAAGCAAAGGATTCTCTAGAAGATGCATTGAACCTAGACTCCTGGGCTGTCAGACGAATATTCGGGCGAAAGAACCAGAAACGGGATATACCCTGAACATTCTCGAAGCCAGATGGAGCCACGGACCAAAACCAGGGACCTAAGTCCCTGGTATTGCCGCGGATCCGCGGCAATCCTTGTGTATCCGCGGCAAAGTAGTGGAGCCACGCGTCGATTTTTGACGCGTGGCCCCGTCTCATCTTCTGGATGCTTCTGAGGCCTATAAATACCCCTGCAATGGCCCAAACCGAGAGCAGTCTTCGTTTTTAGGAGTAGGTCCAGATTTTAGTGTAGTGTAGGTGAGTGTTCTTCATTTCTTGTATTTTTCATTTCTTTTTCTTAGATCATTGTAGTAGGGCTGAGTGATTTCTAGAGAGAGAAAGCAAGGGATTGATGTAATAGAGAGTGACACTCTATGTAAAGATGCCTCCTTTCTCTTCTAATGTAATCTCCTTCACCTTCTACATGATTTCTTGCTAGTTTTTCTTCTCATGGCAATCTAACTACTAACCACTAACCATCTGATCACTTACTTGATAATCCACATGAATCGGGTTGCCTCTACAAGGCCTTGTTCTTGCAAGAGCCATTGATGGCCAAAGATGATAGGTTCTAACATCTAACTTGCTAACTTGCTAACTTGCTAACCAAGCTAACTCTCTTTTATTTTATGCTCTTTTATTTCATTCTAGTAGTGTAATGAGTGATGCTTGTATTAGCTTGTTCTTGATGCAATGTTTTGAATGTGATGAACCATCATGAGCCATGCTTTGTACCGTCTCTTGGAGCCAAGGATTGTGATGGCCAAGGATCAAAATGTGAGGCAACTATCTCAAAGAGGTTAGCATGGTTAGTGGAGCATTTAGTAGTTAGTAGCCATGAGTTTTCTTTTAGCTTGATTTAGAAATCGTTTTCCAACTCTTTTCTCATTTTTCTATCGGTGTTTTTACCATCCTTCTTAGTTCAACCTTGTTCCATCTCTTTTTCTATTTTGATTTCCAAAGCACTTCACTTTTGTTTTTCTTATCGCCGTTTTCATCGCTCTCCTCACCTACCACATTCTGGATTTCATTTTCTTTTATTTTTTATTCTTTTTCATTCTTTCAACAAAGAAGAAGTGTTAACAACTGACGTGAATAGAGACTGTTAATGCTTCTATCGCCTCCCTTCCCTGTGGATACGACCCGTTGAGCCAATGCTATAACGGAAGTATCGAGGGTACATTAGCACATTCGAGCTTTTACATCGGTTTTACATAATACACACTTTTGAGTGCTAGTTTCCCCGTCGATCAGGTGGCTAACGGCAAATTCCTAGGGTTTGTGGTAACTTCCACAGGAATTCATTTAGACCTGGAAAAAGTTCGCGCTATCCAGGAGTTGCAACCTCCAAGGAACCTCAGGGAGCTTAGGGGATTGCAAGGACGACTGGCATATATCTGAAGGTTTATCTCAAATCTCTCTAGAAGATGTCAACCCTTTACCAAGTTGATGAAAAAGGGTGTCTCATTCATCTGGGATGATGCTTGCCAACAAGCATTCGAGGAAATCAAATGATACCTCACGCAACCACCGGTCCTTACAGCTCCGGTGTCTGGAAAACCTTTCCTGATATATGTTCGAGCGATGAATCATTCTTTAGGAGCTTTGCTATCCCAGAATAATGATCAGGGGCATGAGCAAGCAATCTACTACCTGAGTAGGACTATGATCGAAGCCGAGTATCGGTACAACCCGATCGAAAAGGAATGTTTAGCATTGGTATTCGATATCCAGAAAATACGACACTACTTGGTGGGCCAGACTATAAACGTCATGTCAAGGGTTAACCCTTTGAGGTTACTCATGACGAAGCCATCATCACTAAACGGTCGACTGGCAAAATGGGCCATACTGCTATCCAATATGAAATGCGCTTTTTACCACAAAAAGCCGTGAAGGGACAAGCGGTGGTGGATTCCTGGCTGAGCATCCAGATCCGAGGACAACCAAACTTTACGAGAATCTCCCAGACGAAGTCGCTGAAGTTTGTTTGACCCAGACATCTTTTGAAAGACAGGTGTGGCAACTCTTCTTCGACGGTGCATCGAGAACAGGTCTGCAAGGGCATGTAATAGCCGGAGTAGGGATAGTACTCGTCTCCGCACAGAACTATATGATTCCTCGAGCTTTCTCATTAACCGAGCCCTGCTCCAACAACGCAGCGGAATACAATGCCCTCTTGATTGGAATGCAAATCGCTGATGACATTGGCGTTAAAAATCTCGAGGCATATGGTGACTCTAAACTCATCGTTAACCAAGTTCGCGGGATGTACAAAGTCAGACATGAAGACTTAATACCCTATTATAAGGCAACTGTCTCTATGACCGAGGGGTTCGGAAACTTTTACATCGACCATGTACCATGCCAGCAAAATGCGCATGCAGATGCACTGGCATCTCTCGCTGCCTCTTTAGCCCTTCCAGCTAGAGTAGTAGAGAAAATACTTGTCTACAGCCACGACTTGTATTGCCCAAGAATCGCTTTTGAAGATCACCAAAAGCCGAAGGAGGTTGTCAAGTCAAAGAAGCTCTTGAGTCGCCAGCCGGTCAAAAGCCTAGGGATTGGCGATTTCCTTACACTGACTATGCCTTGTATGGCATCCTTCCTGATGATCCCAAAGAAGCGTCCGCCATTAGAAGGAAAGCCCCCAAATTCTACTATAATGCGATCACGCGAACACTGTATCTCGCATGACGGGCTCTTGCTCCGCTATCTGTCACGAAAAGAGGCGCGGGAGGTACTCAAAGAAGCGCATGACGGCATGTGTGGAGCTCATCAACCTGGTCCAAAGATTGGGGATTGACTCCGAAGATTAGGATATTATTGGCCCAGGATGATCCCTGACGCCATCAATTATATGCCAAACGATGTCATGTCTGCCAAATCTATGGTGATTTTATCCATCAAGCACCAGGGTATCTTCGCTCTACAACTTCTACCTGGCCATTTGAGATGTGGGGATGGACGTAGTCGGCCCTATAAGCCCACCAACATCCAAAGGACACCAGTTCATCTTAGCCATAACCGACTACTTCTCTAAATGGGCCGAAGCTATCCCTTTGAGGAAGGTAAAGACATCTGATGTGATCAAAATTCGTTAAACATCACGTCATCTACCGTTTTGGTGTGCCATGGCGAATTATCCATGACAATGGGCCCCAGTTCGTCAGTCAGGCTTTTCAGAGGTTTTGCAACAAGTTCAGGATTCAGAGTGTGTCCTTAACGGCATACTCCCCATCTCTTAACGGTCTTGCAGAAGTTTTCAACAAGACTATTGGCAAGCTTCTCAAGAAATTCATCTCGAAAAGCCAACGTGATTGGGACGACAAATTAGGTGAATGCTTAGGGGCCTATCGCACGACAGTTCGAACCCCAACGAAAGCTACACCATTCTCTTTGGTATATGGGTGTGAAGCCGTACTTCCATTAGAAATCCAAATTCCATCTCTACGTGTCGCCTTGACAGCAGAGATGACAAATGAGAAGAAACATCAACTGCGACTCCAAGAACTGGAGGCTTTAGATGATAAACGTCTGCAAGCCCAATAACAAATCGAGCTCTATCAAGCTCGAATTACCAGAGCCTTCAACAAGAAAGTTAAGGAGCAAACTTTAAAGAAAGATGACCTTGTCTTAGCTGTCAGAAGACCTATGGTCATGACACATTAGACAAAAGGAAAATTCCAACCCAAATAGGAAGGACCATTTATAGTGGAATCAGTCTACTCAAATGGAGCATACCGCCTCATAACTTCAGACGGTGATACACTCATGATGCCAATCAACGGTAAATTCTTGAAGAAATACTATCCTTTATAGCACTCTTCCCCCGATCAAGTTAATACTGCACCTCTGATGAAAACTCCAGATCCAAGAAGGGCTTCTTTCCTTTACTAGATCACATCACGGCAGATCAGTGTCAAGCTAATCGAGCACTGGCTGCATCATGATGCATGATGTAAATACTGAGAAAGAAACAAAATGTGAAATTTTGGTTTTAGCTTAGTTAATCCTCTAATTGACATCCGATGCCTCCGACGGCCAAGGATAGAGAAAAATGTTGGCTTTTAAGCCCAACATAAGTTCTCGATAACTCATCATGCTGAGGGGAATAGCATGGCTAGCCCAACTCAAACGGTAGTTGGTAAAGGTACGCTAAATC
Source organism: Agave tequilana (assembly GCA_038442645.1). Lineage (NCBI taxonomy): Eukaryota > Viridiplantae > Streptophyta > Magnoliopsida > Asparagales > Asparagaceae > Agave > Agave tequilana. The sequence goes on along the minus strand of JAVJIF010019965.1, from coordinate 8,749 downwards.
CGTTGATAGCTGAGGGTTTGCTAAAAATCTTAGTGGACTTGGTCCCACTTTCTCCTCCAAAATCTCTTACCAATTCTCACCCACAGAATGATAGGACCACAAAAATACCGATGTTCATCTCCCTAATGAAATTAACTGGATTCTGTCACGTTAATATTAAACCTCTAACAGTCCAGTTTACTTTCCACCAAAAACCTCTACTAATTCTCTTCCATAGAGTGGTAGGTCCACAAATACGATCATTGCTATGTTAACACTATATCTCTAATATTGAAAATTTTCAATACTCCCCAGCGAGTACGAACTTCACTTGTCTCAACTCTATATGGAGTAGCAGTTCTTCAAATTTTTCAAGTTAACACTACACCTCTGACATTCCAAACTTCACTTGTCAATTCTCATCAATAGAATGACAAATCCTCAAAATTGCTCATACCGCAAATTGACTACTGTTAGGTTAACATCACACCTCTGACAAATTACTGTTAAGTTTAACACTACACCTCTAACGCTGATTGAGTTGCTGCCAAGTTCAATATTAAACCTCTGACAGTTACTTTTCCTCAGGCCTCCATATCAAAGCTGAGATGAGCGATGCTAAATTTAACATCACACCTCTAGCGTCCAGTTCATTGCTAAGTTCAACAATACACCTATGGCTATGACTTTCCCTCGGACTTCCTTGTCAAAGTCGAGATGACCAATGCCAAGTTCAAAATTACACCTCTAGCATTACCCTCACTGCCTGGTTTAACATTACACCTATGACAGTGACGCTTTTAGTTTTCCTGAATAAAGCTGAATCACTCTTGAGTCAAGTTAATATCACACCTCTGACTCACATTCTTGTCAAGCTAACATTACACTTCTGACAAGATTTAATTCAACCCGTTAAGTTAATATCACACCTCTAACGGTAAAACTTCTTCTAGATTCCCCCCGCGAGTTTAGTCTCACTTGTTATTCTTGTCAACAGAATAACAAGTCCACTTAAAAAAAACATTGTTAGGTTAACATTATACCTCTAACAGTGTTTTCATTAAATTCCCAACTGAGTCTTAGTCAAGTTAATACTAAACCTCTAATGAAAACTCATTTGTAATCCTCCGTGGGGTGCAAATTTCACTTGTCATTCTCATTTATAAATTGGCAGGTCCACAAGAACTATCCTACTCCTGTCAAGTAAACATCACACCTCTGACAGTAATCTTGAATTCCTGGAATGAAATTTTCCCAACTTTGACTTGCTAAGTTAATTATTGCATTTCTATCAAGTTAAGAGTCCCTACTTCCATGTGTCTAATTTTTAAAAAAAAAGAGAAATTCAAGACATATAAGAAGACAAGAAAAAGTATCACTTTTATTTTCAAACATATGAAAGTGGTACAAAACGCTCTCTTATACAATAAGATTGAGTGTTACAATAAAGGAGTACAAAGAAGTCCCTCTCTCTCAATAAAAGGTTGCACTCCCTCCTTGATGCATTTCCACCACTCTAAAGACAAGATGTTTAGAAGAGCGCACAAAGAAGGGCTGAGCACTGTTAAGATGATCGGATGCTGATTATATCATGATGCATGACGTAAACATCGAAGGAGCCCATCGCTGACCAAGAACAATGGTGTTTCTCGAGGTTGAAATGCAGTAGAACCTTCTGATTCCACCCGACCAACTGGTGTGGGCCATGATCTTTATTGATGAACATTTCCACCACCAGAAAGTCATCTAATGAGCATGAGTTTTTCGTTGATGTCACTTCTGGGGGTGAGATTGGTAAAGGAGGATCCGAGACCTTACAGGTGACGTCTTTTTTCCCGTGACCTGCAAGAGGACCATACCCACCACCATATCCATCACCATACCCACTATGACCATGACAAACCCAGGGCAGTACCGGTGCATTATGTCCAATAAGGTCTTGACGGATGTCATCAGTCGCGCAAATCCTCCTCGCACATGAACAGGAGCCTTGATTTCTCCAGTGCTCGGCCATCGAACAAGTTCGCTGGTTAAAATATTCTCCCAAGGGCCGAGCGAAGATGCAAAAGGCTGACTGAGACTGCCAGAATCTGCAAGAAATAAAAACCAGAAGGTTAAAATTATGTTAAGACAGAAACAGAAAAGCTGAAGGGCAAACGCAATTGTAGTTGTAAACTTCAGACGCGGGGATGACCGGTGCAGAAGGCCTAAAATTCTGTTAAGTCAGAAACAAAAAAGTTTAGGGGCAGACGCGGTTGAAGTTGTGGACTTCAGACGAGCACAGATCTGAACGCGGTCTGGTTTTAGACCTGTGTCCAAAATACGAGACGCAAGGTAGAGACCAGACGCAAAAGTCGCTACACCCGTGTTTGAGAAACAAGGGTTGCCACATCCAAGTCCAGAGGCCCCGAAAGAATTAAAATTCTTTAAGTCAAGAACCTCAAACACGAACTTTATATACAAAGCTCGTGTCTCAAGATCCAAATACAGAGTTCATCACACTCGCATTTAAAGGATTTTGAGTTAAAATCCAAGATCAATCGACTCGTGCTTCATCAAGAAGTCTGAAAGACGCGACTTTCGAATAACGGGCGCATCAATCAGACTTCCAGAGAAAGATTAAGAGATCGACTCTCTTTGAGAGGCAAGAAAACAGAAACTCAGCGGGAATGAGTTTTTCATGGCAACAAGTGGTTCCTACCCGAAGGAGAACTCTTTAGGAGTTGAACTTTATGCATCAAGGCGCGACCAATAAAAGCACTTAAGGCGATGCTTTTTGATCTTGAAATCACTTGACAGTGATAATCTTTAGAAAAGATTAAAGGAAAGCATGGAAGCTTTGAATTCTCGCTGTTCATATCCCCTTGAAGAGAAGAAAAATAAGTCAAGACAAAGACCCTCAGAGCGCATGCTCTTAAGGGAAACAGTCTAAGCAATGGACTGTTAAGGGAATGAGTCCTATTTATAGGCAAGCCATGAGGCTTACAATTAATGGCGTAAAAATCAAAGCCATCAGCCTTAATTCCTACACGAACGTCAAAGCCCAATAAGGAGCTGATGCGTGGATAGCCGCTTCGGGAAACATCGGAGGACACAAGTCGCCAATCGTCAACGCTGACTTGGCATTTAAAGATCTAACAAGATCTTTAAGACGGGCTACATGTGACGCTTAGGAGGCTGCGTCAGGCGCAGACTCAAAGGTCGCGTCCTGAAACCCGCGTCATTTCATGAACCCGAAGACTGCGTTCCTTTCATTCCTACTGAAGGGACCACAACCGCGTCTTCTGAAGTGGTCTAAAGTCGTATCTCCTCAACAAGCTGGGTCCACCGAATTGCGTCTTGAGTTCACACCAATTCATAAGACTTAAAAGATGCGTCCTGAAGTCTGCGCCCTCATCAACCAGCTGGGGCTCGCGCGCCATTCTTAAGGGGTCCAAAATCGCGCCTCTACTGCAAGATGAAAGCCATATCTCCATCATAAATTCACACAGCCTGAGTTCGCGCCCTATAAGGGACCAGAGCTGCGTCTCTATTGAGCCAATGCCGCGTCCACGTCAGCTAGCTGAGATCCGTGCGTCAGTCTTGAGGATCCCAAGACCGAGTCTCCATTACATCCTGATTTCTGCATCCTGACAGAATCAAGGGCCGCGTCCATGGATCCACGTCCTTCCATAAGTATGAAGGTCGCGTTCCCTTTACTGAAGAATACAATTCGCATTTCAGAATAACGGCTTTTTGTCTTTGAGCCAGAAACGCGTCCCTCCAAAAAGTCGCGCCTCTTCAGCAAGGCCAAAGTCGCGCCTAGTTCACAGAGTGAGAGCTGCGTCTCTATCTCAAAGATCGCGTCTCTCCAAAAGCCGCGTTTCTTCAGCAAACTAATAGATGCGTCCCCATTCCAAGTGAGGACTACGTCTCTAGAACAACATGACCCCTGCGTCTACAAGACTTACATTCAGTCTTTGCTTCTGCAAATCAGTTCAACAGTATACTGACACAAGCAGACGACTGTTCACCCCTGGTTCAAAGCACAACAACAACTTGCTCAGAGCATTGAGGAGGTCTAGACTGCGTATCTAGACACTTACCACGATCATCCCTGGTGGTTCCAAAGAGTTTTACAGTACACTCACGAAGACCATACTCCAGATAAGATCAAGCTCAGAGTATCTCAAATGATTGTCAGTCCAATCATGAGAAGTATGAATTCAACCAGAGTCCAAAGTATTTCGAAATCCGTCTCAGTCAACCGCGAAATATCGAAAACTTTGGAGGGGTTTTGTAGGCTGTCTAAAAATCACTGAAGACAAATCGTCAAAAGTAGAATTCAAACTCCATACGCAGGGCTAGTCATCCCATCAGTGCAACACCAAGACGTGAGGGTTGAAACCCGCGTCTCGACATCACTGTGAGGACCAAAGACGCAAGGGTTGAAACCCGCGTCTCAGCATTATTGTAGTACCAAGACGCAGAGTCCAAAGCCCGCGTCTCACGAGAAGCTTGACGCAGAGCTGGAACCCGCGTCTCTCAAGCATTACTTCAGCAGCAAAACGCAGGCTCAAAACCTATGTCTTAGTTGTAAATGCCCTCATTACTGGGTCAATTACTACCCATGAAGTGAGGGAGTTAACCCCTACTATGGAGTGTTTTTAGGGGACACATTTAACCCTGAAACCTCTATAAATAGCCCAGTTTGCTATGGAAGAGAGTCGAAAAAAAGAGGGGTCAGATACTTCTTGGTAAAAAGAACTTCGGTTGTAAGCCGTAGAAACACTAAGATTTTCAGCTAAAAAGAAAGAGAGAGTTCAACTCTTCTAACAACTTGCTGCGTACAAGTTCGTTTTTGCCTACACTCTCTTTGAGATCCTTGGCGGATAGAAACTACGTTACTTCGTCTACTATCCAAAGAGAGGATTCTCAAAAGGTCCTGACGTTCACCCGGTCAACGGAAAACAAGATTCACTTTCCACCGCCGCATCAAGAACCCGGCACTAAACAAAGGGGAAATTTAAGCTTGAATATCTTCCCTCTCTTCTAAGAGGATTATTGATCCGCTGTAACTTTCTTTACAATCAAATAAAGAATTTACTTCTCGATCTTCAATTTTCCCACCAAACAACCCACAGGGCGGTCTCCTGAGACAACGCAACCTTGAAAGGAAAGTTTTTTTCGAGAGTCTTCTTTGCAACCTACACCACCATTAATCCCATAATACAATAATCCAGATAATTTCCAAAAATACACATAAATTCCAGTAAAATATAAGGAATTCCTTAAAAATATATAGAAATTCCTATATATGAAAGTAAATCCTAAAAATACACAGATAAATTCTGTAAATACAAAAAAATCCTAAAAATATATAGTTAATTTATAAGATATAGAAAATCCCAATAATGCCTAGATAATTTCTAAAAATTATAGAGAAATCTTAGAAATATCCAGGAACATTTATACAAGTCCAAATATATCAGCTAACATATATAACACCCAGAATATTTATATAAATATTTCAATAGTTATGTTTACAGGGGAAAGTACTCGCCTATAATCGGGAATATACCTAATACCACGTGCATGTGTGCTCATGTACGGGGTAGTGTGTGTGAATGTGTGTGAAGCCCAGGTGCTGACCGTGAGCTATAGTGGGAGAGAGAAAGAGAAAATGAAGAGGAAGAGAAAACTTAGAGAGAGAAAGTGCATATTTTGTATTTAGAGGAGAGAGAAAAAGATTTTTGGAGTATTGTTGGTGGAGCATGGTGAGTAGAGGGGTAGAGGGGAGGAGAGGCTGGCGGCCTTGAGGGAGGTGAGAGATTAGAGAGAGAAATTAGATAGAAGTTTGATAGAGGAGAGAGAAAGTAGGTTTTTTGGTAGTTTTAGAGAGAGAAAGAGAAGGGAAGAAAGGGTGATGCGACATGCTAGGATAGGTGAAGGAGGTGTTATGGTGGTGGTTATGGTAGTAGTTTAGTGGTGATAGGATTCTTAGAGAGAGAAAGAAAGATTTTAGAGAGATAATCTCTCTTTTTTAGAGAGAGAAAGATGTGAAGAGAGAGATAGGGGCCGACTAGGCTAGGGGAGAAGGCGATGGTGTTATGGTGGTGGTTATGGAGGTGGTGTGGTGATTGTAGGATTTTTTTTAGAGAAAGAAAGAGATTTTAGATCGAGAAGTGAGAGAAAACGGTCGAGAGAGAGTGGGACTTGGCTGGCCATTATTGGGAGGAGAGGGAGAGAAGACAAGGGGAGGGGAAAGGCTTGTGGAGGAATCCAAGTCATTTGGCTTCTTGGAGAAGAAAGAAAGAGAGAAGATTCTAGAAAAATGGAGGAAAGGAAAGGAAAAGAAAAGAAAAAAAGAAAAGAAAAGAAAAGAAAGGAAAAAAGAAAATGTAAATTGTAATCATGAGGGGCTAAGTGCAAAAGTCACCTAAGAAAATAAAATAAAAAGAAAATGATGAAAATGGAAAAGAAATGAAATTATAAAGGAAAATTAAGGGAAAAAAGGAAAAAGAAAAGATTTTATTTAAAGAAAAAATAAAAATATTTTGAAATTTTATCTGCTAAATCTAGATCCAGTGTAATGTCTTTAAAAAAATTCAGGTCCAACGGAAGTAAAAACATACATTAAATGACACGTGTAATATCAACACATCATAATCGTAAAAGGATGCTGATGGGGAGATTTCGCTCCTCGTTTTAAATTAACGGCAAGCGCACGGTCGTCGATAGTAGCACTTAAGGGTCGGTCCATAGGGACATGTAGCTCTTTAGTTTCAACACTTTTAGGCGAAGTGGTGAAAAGTTTGTGAGTTTGGGTTAAATACTGTCAATCTAAGGAAAATCAAGTCAACCATCTAGGATCGAATCCCCTAAAGTAGAATCAAGTGGTCAATTTCGGACTCCATACTAGTCTATTGTTACTCACCAAAATCTCTATTCCTAACAGGTAAAGTAAGTCTGAACACTAGATCTAAGCACAGGCTATTATCCAGTTACATGATCCATCAAAGTTAAATTAAATGATTAAATAAATTAAAAGCAGGAAAGCAATAAATCCGAAGTATGGATCATTAACTTCCGATACATATCCTGTCAAATATCCAGTTATTCTAGAAATTAATCTCCTAAAAATTATCGGTCAATTGGTGTACAAATAACCCAATATAGGATATCAACGGACGGCCACAAGATATTCTACCTTAAGTTCATCTCCCCTAGATTCAAGAGGAAATTTAGTTAAGCATGATTAAATTATTAATAAAATAGTCTACTAAATAATCTATAATTAAATGAATAATTAATGCTACAATTAAATAACCAAAATAATTAATTCATTAACTATCTAATTAATAAAGCTAAGAAGGTAAAGAAAAAATTACCAGAATGTGACTTGCCTAAAGTCATATGCGCATGATCTCCTTTCATTTACTTCTCGTGCACAAGATTCGAGGCAATGAAATGCAATAAAAATTCAAAAGGACGAAGCAAAATTTTTATATTAAAATAAAATAAAAAAATGCCCGAATTACATGGACAGAATCGGCCAAAAAAACAAAAAAAAAAACGCCTCCCTTGATGAAACCTAGGTTCTAAGACTTATAACATTTATACATGATATCCTTGCTCTATTTTTACAAAGACACTTCTTCTAATAATTTTCCCTTTCAACTCATACAATGAATAATGGGAGTGAAAATAACAAAGGAGAAATCAATTCTGCATAAAATATGTATAAAATTATCTTTAGCGCCCTGGATTTTTCAAACTTGCATTTCAGTCCAGTTCAGAAGCAGAAGTAGACTTTCTTTGATAATTTGAGTTAACAAATGGCTGAATTAGAAGAAGTCATCAACAAAAAGTGTGGCTCTCTAATTCTCTTTCAGTATACATCTTGAATGACCTCTTTTGATATCTTGTAGCCAAAGTTATGATCAAAAATCGCAATATGCTTGGAAAGCATCATCCAATCTTTACAAATTGCGTGATTTAATGTCAAAAGTCACCAGATTTCTCTTTTTTTTTCCTTTTACCTATTCCGTGTAAAATATAATCAAATATACCCAAGTAGAATTATTTATATACAAATAATAGATAATTAGGAGTATAAAAATGATGTAAAATCGTGCTGATCAAATACCCCCACACCTATCTTTTGCTTGTCCTCGAGCAAAATTAATAAATAGAAAAACTAAAAACAAACAAATAGAAAAATTATCCTATCTCACTTTCGTAGGAATCACGGTTGTACTTAGCATGCGCAACAAGCCGTTAACCCCTAAATTACCCCTAGAGGACGAGTTTTGTCTCTTAAGGATTTTTAGTGGATTACACCCACAAAATCCAAGAAAGAATGAGATTTAACGGATAAACAAAAGTAGAGTAAGGATAACAAAAAATCGAGAAAGAAAAAAGTTATTATTATTATTTTTTATCTACTCAACATAACCAGTTAGCAAGATCATAGGTTTCCAAGAGTTTCATTTTCAAGTACGACCCGATTTAAGAAATCATATCGGCTATAAAATAAAGCTTCAAATCTAAGACTTTACACCACCTGTTCTAAGTTTCTGATCTTATGCACCCCGTGATCATTGTTTTCCATTGGAATCGCTATTCGGGGAAAACTTACAAAGAGAATCGAGGAGCGAAATTACAAGTATTTCTTTGCGGAAAAAAATTACAGGTAGAACTCCTCTGAGATTTCTGGAAAATGTGCCGTAGGATTTGATCAGCGCACGATCACTTTATCCCTTTGACGATGCAATTGATCAAGTGATCA
>JAVJIF010019964.1:0-76444 GCA_038442645.1 Agave tequilana | reverse complement strand
TTTGAAAATCAAAGATGAAGGAAGAAGAACTCTGTTGCAGCCTCGCTGAAAGAGGAGAAGATGAGTTCTATGAGAAAGGACTGTAGGGGTCCTATTTATAGTTCCCACGGCATAGCCTCGCCACTAGCGCTTCAAATTGAAGTGCAGGTGAGGCTAGACACTCGAGTGCTTAGCCTCGGGAAAGGAAAGTAACCTCCCTCATAGCGCATGTAAAGCTAGTGCTAGGCAAGAGCTGATAAGACAACTTTTCCTTGCAAGCGAATTTGTCTAGAAGCGAGGCTATTTCAGTCTCCCTGAGGCTATTTCAGTCTCCCCCTGAGGAGAGGCTATTTTAGCCTCCCTGAGGCGAGGCTATTTCAGCCTCCCTGAGGCGAGGCTATTTCAGTCTAAAAGCGAGGCTATATCTCCCGAGGGCAACCTATTTTAGTCTAAAAGCGAGGTTATATCAGTCATCAGGCGAAGCTAGAAGCTCAAGTAACTTCGCCTTTCAAAGTTCAGCCATGAAGGCGAAGATGAATTCAACCATATAGGCAAAGCTAAGATCACATATCTGTGGTATTTTCTGCAACAAATCAAAGTATTTCAAAGTATTTCAAAATCTAAACCATCCCATTGTAGATTTATAAAAACTTTGAATAGGGTTTGTTGATACTCCAAAAAGACAAATTCCCCAGGTAGCACTTCAGCTGGTCTAAATGACATCGAAACTTGTCGACAAGCTGACGACTAGGTTCTACCCATCCTCAGAGATGAAGCAATGACTTGAAACTTACCGATCAAGTGAAGCAGACAGTTAGCCAGTATCACCTGTAAAGAGGACTAAGCATGACCCAGAGGATAGCCTCGCTTGAAGCTCTATAGCCTTATTGAAGGGCTAACAATTAGCTTCGCCTAAAGCTTTTCTGTGAGCTTTGCTCTTCATAGCTCTAAAGAACTAACATTCAGCTTCACTTGAAACTATTTACAGCTTCGTCTGAAGCTAATACTAGCTTCGCCTGAAGCTTTTCTTGTGAGCTTCATTTGAGGCTCTTCATAGCTCTGCAAAGAGCTAATCTTTAGCTCGTCGTTCGAAGCAGAACAGCTTCGCCTGAAGCTAATTACAGCTTCATCAGAAGCTTTCTTGTGGCTTCGCCTGAGAACTGTGCTACCTTCGCGCAAAGTTAATTTCAGCTTCGCGTGAAGCTTTCTGCACCCCTTATGGGATGGTTTACCAGGTCAATATTGACCTAGGGGCTAACCCCACTACGTTAGTGGGGTTAATACCACTTTAAGTGGGTGGTTGCATTCGCCCATTTTGTCCCACATTAAGTGGAGACAGCCATGTCAAATGATCATTTTTTAGGCTCGTACGAGCATGTCTAGCCTCATACAAGGCTTGTACTTTGCTTCGCACAAGGCTTTATAACCTCGCACGAGGCTCAAAATGGCCCCTGGCGTGAGGCTAACTGACTGTTACCAGTCTACTGAATTCAGGGACAGTTACATTCCTTAGAGCTTATAAATAGCTCATTTTAGGATGAGCTCAGGGCTAGCTGATTGGCTTGGTTGACTGACAAGTGGAAGATCAAGAGATCAAGAGGCAGAAGAGAGTGAGAGCTAAAACTCTCACTTCCAAGGAGTAAGAGAGTCACTTCTCTAAATTCAGGGTGATATACCCAAAGACCTTCCCTATCAAGGAATCTCTAAAATCAGGCGAGAAGAAATTCCTTAAGACTCCACTAATCGTATCCTCAACAGAACAAAGTGGTCGTGCGCTGACCAGACTTCTACCGGCACACTTTCCCAGATCTCCAGAAGAGATACTCATAATTTTCTTTTTTGATTAATTGTAATTTCCTCTTCAACTTTGTAAGTTTTCCCACTTTATTGATTTTCAATGGAAAATAGCCAACCTAAAAGTATAAATATAATAAGTTGAATTCGTAATGATTCTGGATATTTATCTAACTTGTTGGTAAATGCATTAGAAATAAATGAGTGAGTTGCCTCTGGATCAATAAGGTCAGGGCAGTATATCCGGATAGGGTGATCATACCTTCTACTACAGCATTCGATGTTTGAGCGTCCTGTTCTGTCAGTGCAAGCACTCGGCCATGCGTTCGAAGTTGTTGAATTATTGCCTGTGTCGCTGGGGTGAGATGCAGTGGCCATAGGAGAAGGACCCAATACTGATTCACTGGATGGAAACCATCGCTTGTGTTGATCCTACAGTTCCTCTATGACTTCCTGGCTACCTTCGTAACATTGGATAATTCTCTTCATATGTCCTATTCTCCCACAAACATAACAACATTTTCCTTAACTACAATTTTCAAAGTGCCTCATATTATACTTTTGACACCATGACATTCCTGCAGCTCCCAATGAGGATTAGGCATATTAGATATATTGGAAGGAAACCATTCTGCTTTAAATTCTTGTCCCCGGCTTACATTTATACTCTTTTGCACCAGAATCTCACCGGATCCCCTATTTTCGCTTCCGCCAGTTCCAATTCTGAGTGTTTTCCAATTAAATGGTACTTGGTATCGCGGCCGCTGAAACTTAAAGTTCCTCTTGCTTTATTCTCTAAATCCTCCAGCATATCTGCTTCAATCTCTAAAACTTTTTCTACAACTTGCATATATACTTTCAGCCGGAGGGGAATAAGTTTACTTCTGATTTCAGTCTTCAAGCCTTTATGAATTTATTTGTTTTGTATGCTTCGTTCTGATTAAGCCTTCTGCATATCGGGATATTGAGTAAATTTGGTGTCGTACTGATTTATCGTCAATTGCCCCTGCTTCAATTTAGAAATTCTGAAGTCAGTTTGTCTCTAGCAGATTCTAGAATGTATTTCTCATTGAATTTTGATTTAAGTAGTCCCAAGTGATCTTCTCTTTCAGAGCTTTAGTATATTTTTACCTTCCTCCACCAATATTCTGCTTCTCCTTGTAACATGAAGGTGGCAAACGATACTCTCCGATCCTCCAAACAATCCATCACATCCAAGATCTTTTCAATTTGCAACAACTACTTTTTGGCTTATAACGGGTAGGCTTCTTCCTTCAAATGCAGGGGGATGCAACTTTTGAAACAGCTCTAAGGCTCGATGTGGGTTGTTCCTTAACTCAATATTTGAGTAAGCCAATCTGACATCACTCCTGAAGCTTCTGATCTCTTCCCATTATTCTCCTCAGATCCCCTTGATGGCTTGGGACATGAAAACTCCTCATTGTTCTATTTTGCTGCATCACTTCTTTTGAGCCATCGTCAACTGGCGAATGGTTGAGATCCATTACTCTCTACAATAAATAATAACTCATTCACTACCATAAGATGATAAGTAGACATATACAAGTACATGTATGGTAAAAGGTATAATCATAAAGTTTCAGTGAAACAAGGTCAACATTACATTCATTTTCAAAAGATTACAAGACAAGATGTGTCATTTATATATTTTCGTTAAGCACACAAAATAGCAAAAATGCTGTTCACAAAATCTTCCTAAATCATCTATCATGACCATACACAAAGCACAAATCTTTCCTTTCAAAAAAAATTCTAAAATATAGTCTCATTTATCCACAAAAGCACATTTGGTTTAGCTTAAGAAGTGGCACTACTGCTACTAGAATCATCCTCATCAGAGCTCTCATTCTGGCTGGCATCATCGTCTATCATATCTTCTAGGTTATCAAAATGTCAATCATCGAGATCTCCATCATATAGATCCTAGTTCTACGCCCAGCTAAGATGTAACCAGATCCCTCCAAAGAGTGTCTCCCCACCATTTTCTTCACCTAGATTTGATGCATCTCAAATATCTCAATCACTGGTTAACCTTCTATGGCACTCTCTGCATCACTTATTAAGCTTGGGTCATCCTCGTCTTCTTGCACATTCATAGGTTCTTCAATATCCTCGGCTCTTGCGGAAATGGCTTCCGGGTTTGTCTCTCGGACTCAAATCCCAGTTTGTAGTGGCACTTGTCTAACTCAGACTCTCCTGCTCATCACTGCTTGATGATGTTCCAAACATGTCTGAATCTCCCATCTAAACAATAAGATGAACATGGTCATATATTTAAGACAATCCTCAAATCAAATAGATAACAATGAACGAAATTTCCTCCAAGCCAAAGTATTCGATCTATCATCTCCTTAATATAATTCATTATCTATCTGATAACTCATTGGTGTCATCACGTTTTGAATAAGTCTAAATTATCTTATATTTTTGTTACTCTCTGCACCCAGTGTCCCATACCATGGGGATTCGCACTAGGGGCCCGCATCCCCAGTCGAATTCATTCGAATATAGATGTGCGGGAATTCGAAACACAAGAGAATGAGTAAATATCTAATATCTCAGGACTTAATCAAAGCCGCAAGGATCCACTATCCTCCTAATACTACCCGCATACAACCATACATACAATTGCAATCAACCCTATTTTCGACATCCAACTTAGGTTTTCTTATGTCCAATCATGCTCTGATAACAACTATAATGATCTCATGTTTAATTAAACAAATCCTCTACTTATCCATTTCAGGGGAGTGGTTAACATTTCATTATAGTATCTGTTCGAAATTTCGGCAACATCTCCTCTGTAACTTGTCACTTGTCCAAATATAACATATCAAATATAAATATACACATCATCAATGGCCTCCATGGCTCAACAGCAATCCTCAAATCAAGTACAATTAAGCAATCAACCACGTAGTTGATAGTAACATTTTGAATTTACATCACCTACTTAAATTAAAAGAAGAACGGAAATCATACCTCCGGGCTGTCAAAACATCAAAACCTACCCTTAAGGAAATTACAGAAGCTACTCCTAAGCACTTAAAGGTTCACCATAGATATCGTAGGCCATGAGGAAATATACACAAACAGAATAGACAGTTTACGTAAGAGTCTTAAGTTCAACATTTTTACACAACTAAAACATAACATAGTTTGTAAACAACAAAGGTCATCAAAAGAGGTTATGTCGTGACTTGAGCTTCCGTATTACAGAAGATTAGTACTAGACCAATTCTTTATCCTTGTTCTGACTTGAAACATCATTAATTTAATGGAGTGAGCTACACAGCTCAGTGAATTTAGTATCATATAAATTTCAATTTCGACAAATGATGAAGCATGTGAAATATGCAAGGTTATATGATAAACATGTTTATAATAATAAACAAATATGTACCATTCGACACACCCTCTGTCCGCCGCAAATGGGTATGTGTGTGTGTGTACTTGTGTCTTTCCAAAAGGATTTGTGGTCGGATCCTTCCACTCAAATTCTAACATCTGACATTCAAATATAAGATCCACTCCGTTAAAGTTGATCTATATTATTTCAAGTATTTATGAACAAAAACAACTGTTTTGAACACTTTTTGCCCATGCATCAAGTATGGAAAAAATAGACGGCCTAAATAATGAGTTGGTTAGTTTAACGGTGTAGAACATTTGAAACCCAATAAAAATTAGTTTGTAGGGGTTTCAAATGTTTAGATCATAATGAAATGGCTGGATCGAGAATTGGTATGTGTAAAGACATAAATCTAACCAACTAATTACTTTCGGCCATTCATTTTGCGCCGCTTGATGGATGGGCAAAAAATATTCAAAACACTTGATTTTTTTGTTTATAAATACATGAAATAATATAGATTAACTTCAACGAAATGGTGTATTCGAATGTCGGAGAGTTGAATTTGAGTGGGAAGGTTTCGGGCTCAAATACTTTTGGAATGCCACAACTCTCTCTCTCTCTCTCTATATACACACACACACATTCATGTATGTGTGTGTATATATATATATATATATATATATATATATATATATATAATATATATATATATATATATATATATATATATATATATATATATATATACATATGTATGTATGTATATCATTCGAGCATACCCCATGTCCACCATGAATCTAAATAATTAGCACTCCATTACATACTTCATTATACACACACACATACTGTCAAAACTTCGCCATATCACTATTGTAGGCTGTCTAAAAATCATTAAAGACAAGCCATTAAAAAAGGCAGAGTTTCAGGTTCTAGATGCAGACTAATGATGGCCATCCGCGTCTCAACCTCAAGGCGCGTGAGCTCGACACCCGCGTCTCAACCTCAAGGCGCGTGGGCTCGACACCCGCGTCTTAGCCTCAAGGCGCGTGGGCTCGACACCCGCGTCTCAACCTCAGGGCGCGTGGGTCCAAGGCCCATTCTCGGTTATAACCGCCCTGGTTATGGGGCCAGTCACCGCCCACATAGCGGGAAGTTAGCCCCTCATTGTGGAGTACTTTTAGGGAGCACGTTCACCCCTGAAGCCTCTATAAATAGCCCCGTCGCTATGAACCAGGGGAGAAGAAGACACACAGGAGACGGTCGGCCGATCAAGAGGACAACAAGAGATCAGAGATAGACAACAGACTACACCCAGGCAGACAGAGAGAGAGCTCAACTCTTCAGCAAGCTCGCTGTGTACGAGTTGCCCTTTGCCTACCTTCTTTTTGAGAGTTTTGGTAGACAGAGCTGTGTTACTCCTTCTACCAGCCAAAGAGAAGATCCCCGGAAGATCCCGACGGTCATCCGGTCAACGGAGAACAAGATTCACTCTCCATCGCCACACAAAGAACCCAGCCTTAAACAAAGGGAGGATTCAAGATTCAACATCCTCCCTCCCTTGTAACTGGAAGGAAAACAGTTTTGTTGTAATTTTCATCTGATTCAAGAAAATTTACAGCGAACACCTTTATTCCTTTTTTCGGCCGTACAAGAGATGGCGACTCCGCTGGGGACTACATTTGTCACTGATGAGCAAATCGTGGCGCAAGATGACGTTCTTCGTAAGGGAAAGATGGTCGAATCGCTTGTTGTCGAGTTCGACCAGGCGAAATACGAAGAGTTTCTCTCTGCCGGCTCCAAGAGCCCAAAGACCCGCGTCTGCCGTAGGGTCTCGACGGGGAATGGCCCCGAAGCTCGATCTGAGGTTCTCTCGGGCGCTGCTGCTGCCAACTGTGCCAAGCAAGATACACGCGCCAACGCCTCTCAGAAGGCCCGCGTGATCTCAGGCACAACTGCCGCTGCGATCAACCGCGCAGCACGGAACACCGTCAGCGTCTCTCAGGAGACCCGCGTGGTCAAAATCTCTGGTGTTCAGCATCAGGTCGTCGTTGGTCACTCTCCACCTCCACGACGCAACCGAAATGCTGAGCGCCGACAGAGGAGGCGTGCGCGTCAGCTACAAGTTGGAACCTCTGGTTGTCCGACTGAGGCTGGACGCGACATACAATCTGGCGCCTTGCCCGCGCCACGTCCAGCACGTGAAGTCCACATTTGGCGGCCCAAACGCGAGACTCCTCAAGCTAGGTCCTCTGAAGACCAACTCACCAAACGCCAAGGTGAAGCCTCTGCGCCTCGTCAAGCGCGAGAGGCACGCGCCCATAGGCGTGGGGCCCAGCAGCCCATCCTCTCTCAAACGTCTCTGCCCCGACGCACCAAGCAGCAACGCGAGAATCGCGTCTCGTCCCAACAGAGACGCCAGACGCGCGTCTTACAGCCGTGGCGCGAAAATCGCGTCCCTGAAACCCGCGTCCAGGCTGTACAGCACATGGATGCCTCCTGTCTTCGACGTTGCGAGGTTAATCTCTTCGATCCCCCTCCCATGGATCTGAGGGATTACTTGACGAAGAAAAGAAGTGCCAATCAGGTCACTTCATCATGTTGCTGCCAACGGCTCATCTCTATGCTCTCCGAGAGTGCCGTTGTGGTTCAGGTGTGTACCAGCAGTTTTTAGTTAGACAGCTGACCCTGATTCCCCCGTCAGCCAAAAGAAGGCGCTCCCACAGAAGGAGAACCTTCTCTGACATTGAGTACCCGGAGCTCACTGCGAATATGACGAGTAGGAGCAAGGGAAAATAACCTGCAGTCAGCTCGGATGAGTCTGACTCTGAACCGGAAGGGGTGTATCGACACACTCGCACCCGGACTGGGGCCATTCCCCCGATTGATTATAATGCCTTAGCCCATGACATTAAAGTGAATGATTCTCACTCCGCCGTAGCGGAATCACGGGCTTCAAACTCTTCCGTTGAGAAGGAGGCCTCCGCCTACATGATAGGCACTCCTGAGGAAACGGCTAGACGTTTAGAACAAATCCAGAAGGCACAAATGGATATGATTCTTTCTCAGCAGGAATCTATCGACTCCTCAAGCAGATGCTTGCACAGTTGCTCGAAGACAGGAGGAAATCTCCTCCTAAAAAGACGAAGGGCAAAGGGAAAAAAGGAGAAAGCTCATCTTCTGAACCTTCTGAGGAGAGGCCGCGATCTACTTCTAGTTCGTCCAAATTCTCGTCGCAAGTAAAGGGCGACCAAGATCAGGGAAAGGCTCATGCTAAAAGAATGAGTCAATTTGAGCAACGCCTCGAGGCCCTACCAACCGTAAAGGCCTCCAAGAAGTTAGAGTGGTCCGGCCCTATCCTGCTGAATGGGACTTGGTTCCATACCTGTCCAAGTTCAAGGCTCCAACCCTTCAAGCATTCGATGGGAAAGGGTCACCCAACCAACACATCTACTACTTTAAATCCCAAACGAGAATGTAGTAGATAACGATGCTATCCTGGCTCGTCTGTTCATCGGCACCCTGAAAGGACTGGCCTTTGAATGGTTCATGAAGCTCCCAGAGGGTTCTATCAAGAACTGGGGCGATTTGGAGAAGCTTTTCTTAACGCGCTTCTTCGAGGATGACTCGGAAGTCACGATGCCCACTCTTTGGCTACTAAACAGCGAAAGGGAGAGTCCGTCAAGTCTTTCGTGGAAAGATTTCGGAACGTGGCACTCCGGTGTCCAAGCGGCATGACCCAGGTCACTCTGGTGGAAACATGCCGCCACAATCTCCAAACCGCACTCCTTGCTCAAATAGGAGTTGCTGAAAGCCGCACCTGGAAGCAGTTGGTCCAACAAGGTGAACAGGCTGAGGAGATTGTCGCCCGCGTCAGGGCAGAAGAAGGGAAGCCACGGCCAGAGAGGTCAAACCAGGCGTGCGCCAGACACATCCCTCCAGACAAAGCGGAAGGATAATTTGGCAACGGAGACCAAATCTCCCACCAAACCTCAACCGGTTAAGGCGAGTGGCTCTTCGAGCCAGCCACGCGCCAACAAGCAGTATTCTTTCAAGGAGGAACATGTCGATTCGCTCTTTAAGCTACTCAACAAGAGCAATAGACTGAAGCTCCCTGAAGCCAGGCGCCCTGAAGAAGTCGGTAAAACCGACAATCCCAATTACTGCTTATACCACAGAATGTTGGGACACCCTACCAAAAGCTGCTACGTCTTCAAGGACATCCTTCAAGCTCTGATTGACGCGGAGGTGTTAAATCTCCGACCAAAGCAGAAGAAGGTGACGGCCAACATGACGTCGGTTCTCCAGTTCGGAAAGCAACCCCCGACACCGTCGGGAGTGATACCTGTTCCAAAAGGAGAACTAAGAGTAGTCAACGTAGACCCTCATCAACAGCAAGAGAAAGGCTTGGTACCCGTCCCTACACCTCAAGGGGAAATCATGTGGGTCCACCCTGACCTTGTTGACGCCCAGCAATGGACTACTGTAACTAATAAGAAGTCCAAGGGCAAGGCAAAGGCGTCATCCTGCAATGTGGTGTGTACCTCTTCTCGAGAAACGGATACCGATATTCCTTCGCTAACCGACTCGGAAGAGGAGACAATAGTTCTGGCCGCAGAAGCTAGTGGCAGAAACCCGCTCAGGACAGCCCTACTTGAAGCAGTATGGTGAAACGGCGGCAACCCCTTCACAACCAGCTGCAGAGCTAACCAAGCCCTCCACAAAACAACCAGTGGAGAAACAGAAGGAGATTCGATTTTCTCGAGCCCTTCAAAAGGGCATCACGGAAGGATCTACGGCGCCTTACCGCTTTGATGTCCTGGCTCAATGGCCAACATCCCGGCACGGATTACCTTGTATGAGCTTCTTAGGCTGTCAAAGTCAACCAGAGAAGCTCTACAAGAGGCTCTGGCAAACGCTGAGGTCTTCATGACCCAGGTGCCAAAGGAGGAAGATGTAGAGAATTGTCTCCACACCTCCCAGAATGCCCCCTGCATCACCTTCACGGCAGAGGATATGCAGGTTAAAGGGAAGCATGATCGACCCCTGTACTTCACAGGGTATATTGGATCATCTGAAGTGAACCGCATTCAGGTAGATCCAGGGTCCGCGTTGAGCATCATGCCTCGCCGGGTCATGCAACATCTGGGCATTCCTACTCATCGTTTGAGCCCTACCCAGACAACTATCTATGGGTTCAATGCCAACAGGACCCGTCCGATGGGGAAGATTAAGCTCAAATGCCAGATTGGAAGTTTAAAGTCGGAAGTGACATGCTATATCATTGATGCCGACACTTCCTACAACCTATTGCTGGGACGGCCGTGGATTCACCGTAACTCCATCGTTCCCTCTACTCTCCATCAAGTCATGAAATACATTGACGAGAATGGAAAGGTACAGACGTTGATTGTCAAAAGGCATCCATTCAAAGGGGTCGAGAATTATTTCACAGACTCCATACTGTACCAAGATCCCGGGGAGACGGATGAAGTCCCGCAACCGGAAGAACCAGACTCTGGCAATGAAGCCGATACTGAGCGAGGAAGATGAGTGTGTGTGGGAGCTAGATCCACCTGTAAAGAGCATTGATAAGCTCGATGTTGATAATACCACCGACGATGTAGGCGGTTGGTACATTAATGAAGAATTAGATTTAGCGTATTTTTCTGTGTTTGCTTCTGATTCAATACCGTCAGATACTAGCACTGATGTAGATGATGACCTCTGGTCGGCAATGAATGCTTTGACATCGTTGTATATACCAGTAAAATCATCCTTCGGGACATACCAAGATAATGGTAATGCGCAAGAATCTATATTTATGGTTCCAGCCAGACGGAAGGCCAAAAATCAATTCTTTTTGGGCGAATCTCGTCTGAACCAACGCCCCGCGAAGAATCGGAAGGCGAGGAGGAATCCCTTAAGTTCGGTCATTATGAACCAAAAGCGCTCAAAATGATGAAGTGCATGGGGTACGATCTAACCAACAGACCCGGGTTGAACTTCGGCAAAGGAAGGAGAACGCTACTTCGATCCTTTGTGCCGAAAGGGAAAGCCCCCGATTATTATCATCGGACGCGCCGGGGGTTGGGCTATGTATCGACTACGATCCCATCAGCCTCTGATTCCGGAGGGCCATCAGGTCATAATTACTCTTCAGGCACGTCATCATGGGAGTCGGATGTCAGTGTCGGCAACATCTTCAGAGAACTTTCAGTGAACATGGTTTCAACAAGCCACCTGGAAGACGGAGATGAAGAAATGATCCAATCTGATACAGATCCTTGGATCAAAACATTTAAATTCTCTTGGGATACCCACTTTGAACAGCGCGAGCCTCCCACAGAAGACAAGGTTGTTCCAGTCAATCTAGGAGATGAGGCCAATCCTAAGCCCATCTTCATAAGTGACGGCCTGTCACCTTCGGAGAAGAAGGATCTAATATCTCTTGTACAAGAGTATATAGACGTCTTCGCCTGGAATTACGAGGACATGCCTGGACTTGATCCTCAAGTGGCTATGCACCGCCTCAACATCAATCCGGACGCAAACTATCAAACAACAGCAGCGACGGTTCCGTCCAGAAATAATGGAGGCAATTCAATCAGAAGTCAGAAAACTTATTGATTCTGGCTTCATTAGGGAAGAACAACATCCCGACTGGGTAGCCAACATGTCCCAGTTGCCAAGAAGAACGGGAAGATCCGGATCTGCATCGACTTCCGTGATCTAAACGAGGCTTGCCCCAAAGACGAATTCCACTGCCAATCACAGATGTCATGATTGACAATACTTGTGGATTCGAACGAATGTCCTTCATGGATGGATTCTCAGGATACAATCAAATTAAAATGTATCCTGACGACGAAAAGCACTGTAATACCCCGTTCCCGAAATACGTACTTAGTTGCGTATTCAGATTTTCCGATCGTATTTTTCGATTTGTTTCCTGTATTTGTTTTGCTTTATGAATTCCTTATATGATTGTTTTGTCTTGGATTTGGATTCGTGGATTCGGAGTCAGCCCTAGTCTGAACCGAAGGCCCGATCCTAGAGTATTACTCGATTTAGACATTCTGATAATTAGAATTGACCAATTTTAGTTTTAAATATCATTTTCCAATATTATATATTTTCTATGATTTTTTAGATTTTTCTGGAATTAAAATGAAAGTTTTCAAAACCGGTGTCGGCCAGTGCCGCTGACCGATTCCTGGATTTTTAATTCTTAAACGGTTTAGAATTTCTAAATGATTCTTTAGACATTATTCCTTAGAATCATATTTTCTACCTACATTCTTTTTCTGAGGATTTTTGGATTTTATGAAAATTCCAACAGAGTCGGTAAATTATTGATTCCAGGATTTTAGTTTTAAAACTATAAAGTATTTCTTCAAACGGATTTCACTATTGGTCTTTATATATTATTATTGATTTTTGGTAATTATTTCGGGTCGTTCCGAGATACTTGAATTTCGGACGATTCCGGTATTTTCCGAAAGATTTCAGCATCCACGACTCAGTTCCGGGAATCCGCCACTTCCATTATTTCCACCTTTACTTCCAAGGGAATATCTTTCCTTATTCCAATTTATTTTCCTTTTTCCTTTTCCTTTATTTCTTTCCTTCCTCCACTAACCAAAGCCTTTTCCAATTTTCCAATAATTCCAATTTTCCACATAATCCACTCACTTTCACCTAATCCTTTTTAAATCCCACTCATTCTCTCTCTCCCCCATGGCCGGCCAAGTGGCCAAGAGAAGGACACTCACCTCACCTCCCCACTTTACAAAAAACCCCCTCTCTTCTATCATATTTGCACCTCCTTCACAAAAGTCAAAACATATAAATACTTTCCTCTCTTTTCTTTATTCATTCTCACTTCAACTTTCTCTTTCTTCTCTTCTCTTCTCTCTCTTCTCTTCACCAAAGCCCTAGCCTTCACCATCTCCAATTCCTCTCATCTCCACCACCTCAACAACTACTCCAACACTTTAGCTTCATCTTCTTCCTCCTTCATCACCATGGAAGCAACCACAAGGTCATAAACTCCAACACCAAACCCATCTTCTTCCTCTTCATCATCCTCTTCCAATCAACCAATCCATGTGAGTAATTTTCATCACCTATACTTGGTTATTTCTTAGTATGCTTAAGTTTACCCATCATGTTCAATTGTGTCTTCAATTTATGATTTTTGGATCATCAAACACAAACCCTAGAAAACCTGTTCTGTATGCTGTTTCCAGTCGATTAGTCGACTTGACCTAGAACCTAGTCGACTAGAAACCCTTAGCTGAAACGTAGCTTTTTCTGAAACACAGTATTAGTCGACTTACCTTAGATCCTAGTCGACTATAGATCCTTAGTCGACTACACCCTTGACCCTAGTCGACTAACCTTTCCTGAACCAGAAACCCAAACTCTCTGTATCCCAGTATTAGTCGACTTAGCCTAACTATCAGTCGACTTGTCATGTCTGTTAGTCGACTACCCCGATGACCCTAGTCGACTAACTTTTCCTGAATCAGAATATCAACTCTCTGGAACCCAGTATTAGTCGACTATATCAGACTGTTAGTCGACTAACCCCTTTATTAGTCGACTACTCATCCTACCCTAGTCGACTAATTCTGTCTGTTTGTTACAGTTATTTACCTTCTCAAACTTGGATCTTATACTTGGTTTATATGTTGTATATTATACTTCTTGACTTGTATCTTGACTAACATCATCTTCACTTCTCTCTTTCTCTCTCCCCTTCACTCTACATATATATATCATAGTTTATGGCGTGCCCCGGATTTCGTGGATTTCGGATCTTTCGGCGCTTTGAGGTTTAGGCGAGTATTCTCACTCGCTACTTTCTTGTATGCGAGTAGTCTCGCCCTTCTCTATTTGAGTTTCCCGTTTTCATCGGTTGATAAGTATTTCGCTTCTTATTTCCAGATTCATATATTGCTTTGCTATTGCTTGTGTTATGGTAGCTTCATCTTGTGCTTGTACCATGCTTATGATATGCTTGCTTCTTTATCGTATACCATGCGTGGCCGACCCTTCGTGGTCGTTGGGCTTTGAGTCACTTCCATGTTACTACTTGTCATTGCTTCAGACTTGTTAGTTGTATGCTCCCTTTTTACACATGTATATCACCTAACTTCCAGTATGTTATCACCTGACCACCTGACATGCCACTATCTGGCAAGACCATCTTGTTATGTCATGACTTACCCAGACTTATTATCAATCCATTGTTATGCAGGTTACTTGATATACATCACCATTTATCATGCTATCTCTTGACACCAAGCATGATA
The DNA here is from genome assembly GCA_038442645.1 of Agave tequilana. Lineage (NCBI taxonomy): Eukaryota > Viridiplantae > Streptophyta > Magnoliopsida > Asparagales > Asparagaceae > Agave > Agave tequilana. The sequence continues at coordinate 61,978 of JAVJIF010019964.1, read as the reverse complement.
CACCGATTCTTATAATTATCACGATAGAGGAATGTAGTACCTGATTACTGTTATGTACTGATCACTGTTATGTATTACTGTTATGACATTGCTCATTCCGAAAATCTGATAATTATGTTTATAAGCCATAAAAAGGACAACTTGTATGGGTATGGGAGGAAGTGATGGATGCCGGAATGATATCTTGCTTATAGTGGTGGGGTATAAAAGTATGTATATACATATATATATATATATATATATGTACTGGCGATAGTGAATCTGAAATTACTGAATAGGGGGACTTTGGGCCTCCAAAGCCGGTTCCAGGTGTATGGAAACCACTATAAGAAGTTCTATCAGTTCTCCATCTACTTCCGTTAACAACCCTCGACTTGCTTATATATGGATGTATGTGGGTTGGCCGTACACCAGGTCACATACCGAGATATATGGGTCAGACGAGTAATAATAATAATAGTGTTTCCTGTGACCCCAGTTATGATTACTGTTATGATTCCTGTTTTGATACTGTTATGCACTCTTGTCACATCTGTTATGTATTCTTGTTATGACTACTTTGCAACTCTGATTCTATACGCTTAGATATTCGGTGGCATGAGATAACGGTATATAGATGAGGGTTTCCTTGTTTGGATTATTCCTTCGATGTACTAGTCTCATGGGACCGTAACCTAAGCGTATACAATCAATTTTGCTCGTGATCAGTTTTACTTCGGATTTCCTGTTTTACGATTGTTACGTTATACCCGTTCTTATATATACTTCATTTGTGTTCTAACCCTCCTGTCTTCGGTACTTGACACTCGTACTCCTCCTGGCTCGCCACCTGGCATCATATCATACTCGCCTGGGGAGTTTCTCTGACTCCCCTGGATTCTCATGTCCAGGTTTCGGAGCTTGGAGCGTATGGGTTTCCTGTTGCTGCATCAGAGTGGCGCAGCGGTAGCGTGGACCCCGGTTGACCTTTCAGAGCTCCATCCTTTCAGAACCCCTGTATGCCTCTCGAGTTTTCCCTTAGCAAACTCGTGAGTGCCCTTTTTCTATTCATACTTGTACATTTCCTTGTATACTTGTATGTAAGCGCCCTTTGATGCTGTTCATATATGTATTTACTCTTGTACTCTCGCATTTGCGCATATCTGTGATGTATTATTATTGTAATATTCATCACCTCTGGTGATAACTCTGTGATTGTATATATAATATGTGTTGGAATGTATAATGCACCACTGCTTCCGTACTCTGATTCTTGTCTGTACTGATGCTTAGCGTATATACGGAAGGGTAGTTCTGACCTACGTATATACGTTGCAGTGACGTCCCCGTATCGCCGGGATCGGGGCGTTTCAGGATGGTATCAGAGCTTAGGCTCTAACCTCCTCAGTACGTCCAGAAGGCAAATCAATGGTAAAGAGATTTGCAACTGGAATACATGAGTCTTGGTATACATTCCAACTGCAAGTGCAGAGTTATCTATTTCTTGACTATCTTTCCTTTGATTCCTAAATCCTTCCTATCCTTTTCCCTGTTTTGGTTTTATGAATCCTTATACTATTTAAGATATGACTAGACTAGAGAGGTAGTGGCTGGTTCAGAATGAAGCTATTATGTGATCTCTTCGGCCAATTCTATGAAGCTTGGTATTCTCCAGATCGATCTTGATCTGGCTATCTTTCAGAGGACAGCAGTCGGATTCTTAATTATCGGTCTTCTTTATTATGCTCAGGATTTTCGGGGTTTTCCTTATTACACAGCCACGACATCATCAGTATTCATTTACTTCACAGCCACGACATCATCAGTATTCCTTTATTACACAGCCACGACATCATCAGTATTCATTTATTTCACAGCCACGATCATCAGCGCGGAAATGCAGAGTATGATTATTATTCAGTTGACTTGAGAGCCTACCTATAGTGCTTCATATCTTAATTGGTATAAATCCACCCTTGTCCCCTTTGTATTCAATTTACCCCTTAACGAAATTGCGAGGACGCAATTTTTGTAAGGTGGGTGGATTGTAATACCCCGTTCCTGGAATACGTACTTAGTTGCGTATTCAGATTTTCCGATCGTATTTTTTCGATTTGTTTCCTGTATTTGTTTTGCTTTATGAATTCCTTATATGATTGTTTTGTCTTGGATTTGGATTCGTGGATTCGGAGTCAGCCCTAGTCTGAACTGAAGGCCCGATCCTAGAGTATTACTCGATTTAGACATTCTGATAATTAGAATTGACCGATTTTAGTTTTAAATATCATTTCCAATATTATATATTTTCTATGATTTTCTAGATTTTTCTGGAATTAAAATGAAAGTTTTCAAAACCGGTGTCGGCCAGTGCCGCTGACCGATTCCTGGATTTTTAATTCTTAAACGGTTTGGAATTTCTAAATGATTCTTAGACATATTCCTTAGAATCATATTTTCTACCTACATTCTTTTTCTGAGGATTTTTGGATTTTATGAAAATTCCAACAGAGTCGGTAAATTATTGATTCCAGGATTTTAGTTTTAAAACTATAAAGTATTTCTTCAAACGGATTTCACTATTGGTCTTTATATATTATTATTGATTTTTGATAATTATTTCGGGTCGTTCCGAGATACTTGAATTTCGGACGATTCCGGTATTTTCCCGAAAGATTTCAGCATCCACGACTCAGTTCCGGGAATCCGCCACTTCCATTATTTCCACCTTTACTTCCAAGGGAAATCTTTCCGTATTCCAATTTATTTTCCTTTTCCTTTTCCTTTATTTCTTTCCTTCCTCCACTAACCAAAGCCTTTTCCAATTTTCCAATAATTCCAATTTTCCACATAATCCCACTCACTTTCACCTAATCCTTTTTAAATCCCACTCATTCTCTCTCTCCCCCATGGCCGGCCAAGTGGCCAAAAGAAGGACACTCACCTCACCTCCCCACTTTACAAAAAACCCCCTCTCTTCTATCATATTTGCACCTCCTTCACAAAAGTCAAAACATATAAATACTTTCCTCTCTTTTCTTTATTCATTCTCACTTCAACTTTCTCTTTCTTCTCTTCTCTTCTCTCTCTTCTCTTCACCAAAGCCCTAGCCTTCACCATCTCCAATTCCTCTTCATCTCCACCACCTCAACAACTACTCCAACACTTTAGCTTCATCTTCTTCCTCCTTCATCACCATGGAAGCAACCACAAGGTCATAAACTCCAACACCAAACCCATCTTCTTCCTCTTCATCATCCTCTTCTAATCAACCAATCCATGTGAGTAATTTTCATCACCTATACTTGGTTATTTCTTAGTATGCTTAAGTTTACCCATCATGTTCAATTGTGTCTTCAATTTATGATTTTTGGATCATCAAACACAAACCCTAGAAAACCTGTTCTGTATGCTGTTTCCAGTCGATTAGTCGACTTGACCTAGAACCTAGTCGACTAGAAACCCTTAGCTGAAACGTAGCTTTTTCTGAAACACAGTATTAGTCGACTTACCTTAGATCCTAGTCGACTATAGATCCTTAGTCGACTACACCCTTGACCCTAGTCGACTAACCTTTCCTGAACCAGAAACCCAAACTCTCTGTATCCCAGTATTAGTCGACTTAGCCTAACTATCAGTCGACTTGTCATGTCTGTTAGTCGACTACCCCGATGACCCTAGTCGACTAACTTTTCCTGAATCAGAATATCAACTCTCTGGAACCCAGTATTAGTCGACTATATCAGACTGTTAGTCGACTAACCCCTTTATTAGTCGACTACTCATCCTACCCTAGTCGACTAATTCTGTCTGTTTGTTACAGTTATTTACCTTCTCAAACTTGGATCTTATACTTGGTTTATATGTTGTATATTATACTTCTTGACTTGTATCTTGACTAACATCATCTTCACTTCTCTCTTCTCTCTCCCCTTCACTCTACATATATATATCATAGTTTATGGCGTGCCCCGGATTTCGTGGATTTCGGATCTTTCGGCGCTTTGAGGTTTAGGCGAGTATTCTCACTCGCTACTTTCTTGTATGCGAGTAGTCTCGCCCTTCTCTATTTGAGTTTCCCGTTTCATCGGTTGATAAGTATTTCGCTTCTTATTTCCAGATTCATATATTGCTTTGCTATTGCTTGTGTTATGGTAGCTTCATTTTGTGCTTGTACCATGCTTATGATATGCTTGCTTCTTTATCGTATACCATGCGTGGCCGACCCTTCGTGGTCGTTGGGCTTTGAGTCACTTCCATGTTACTACTTGTCATTGCTTCAGACTTGTTAGTTGTATGCTCCCTTTTTACACATGTATATCACCTAACTTCCAGTATGTTATCACCTGACCACCTGACATGCCACTATCTGGCAAGACCATCTTGTTATGTCATGACTTACCCAGACTTATTATCAATCCATTGTTATGCATGTTACTTGATATACATCACCATTTATCATGCTATCTCTTGACACCAAGCATGATACACCGATTCTTATAATTATCACGATAGAGGGAATGTAGTACTGATTACTGTTATGTACTGATCACTGTTATGTATTACTGTTATGACATTGCTCATTCCCGAAAATCTGATAATTATGTTTATAAGCCATAAAAAGGACAACTTGTATGGGTATGGGAGGAAGTGATGGATGCCGGAATGATATCTTGCTTATAGTGGTGGGGGTATAAAAGTATGTATAATACATATATATATATGTACTGGCGGTAGTGAATCTGAAATTACTGAATAGGGGGACTTTGGGCCTCCAAAGCCGGTTCCAGGTGTATGGAAACCACTATAAGAAGTTCTATCAGTTCTCCATCTACTTCCGTAACAACCCTCGACTTGCTTATATATGGATGTATGTGGGTTGGCCGTACACCAGGTCACATACCGAGATATATGGGTCAGACGAGTAATAATAATAATAGGTGTTCCTGTGACCCCAGTTATGATTACTGTTATGATTCCTGTTTTGATACCTGTTATGCACTCTTGTCACATCTGTTATGTATTCTTGTTATGACTACTTTGCAACTCTGATTCTATACGCTTAGATATTCGGTGGCATGAGATAACGGTATATAGATGAGGGTTTCCTTGTTTGGATTATTCCTTCGATGTACTAGTCTCATGGGACCGTAACCTAAGCGTATACAATCAATTTTGCTCGTGATCAGTTTTACTTCGGATTTCCTGTTTTACGATTGTTACGTTATACCCGTTCTTATATATACTTCATTTGTGTTCTAACCCTCCTGTCTTCGGTACTTGACACTCGTACTCCTCCTGGCTCGCCACCTGGCATCATATCATACTCGCCTGGGGAGTTTCTCTGACTCCCCTGGATTCTCATGTCCAGGTTTCGGAGCTTGGAGCGTATGGGTTTCCTGTTGCTGCATCAGAGTGGCGCAGCGGTAGCGTGGACCCGGTTGACCTTTCAGAGCTCCATCCTTCCAGACCCCCTGTATGCCTCTCGAGTTTTCCCTTAGCAAACTCGTGAGTGCCCTTTTTCTATTCATACTTGTACATTTCCTTGTATACTTGTATGTAAGCGCCCTTTATGCTGTTCATATATGTATTTACTCTTGTACTCTCGCATTTGCGCATATCTGTGATGTATTATTATTGTAATATTCATCACCTCTGGTGATAACTCTGTGATTGTATATATATGTGTTGTTGGAATGTATAATGCACCACTGCTTCCGTACTCTGATTCTTGTCTGTACTGATGCTTAGCGTATATACGGGAGGGTAGTTCTGACCTACGTATATACGTTGCAGTGACGTCCCCGTATCGCCGGGATCGGGGCGTTTCAAGCACACCTCCTTCAGGACACCATTGGGGTCTACTGCTATACCGTCATGCCCTTCGGACTGAAGAATGCAGGGGCAACATATCAAAGAGCCATGAATGCCATTTTCCATCAGCAAATGCGCAAAACAGTGGATGTTATGTTGATGATATTGCGGTGAAAAGTCGCGCTAAAGGTGATCACATAGCTGACCTAAAAGTTGTCTTCGACATCATGCGGGCCCATCAGTTGAAGATGAACCCTACCAAATCCTTCCTGGGGGTGGCTAGTGGCAAATTCCTAGGATTTGTTGTAACCTCCACGGGAATTCATCTGGACCCGGAAAAGGTTCGCGCTATCCAGGAGATGCAACCTCCGAGAAATCTCAAGGAACTCAGGGGATTACAAGGACGATTGACGTATATCCGTAGGTTCATCTCAAACCTCTCCGGAAGATGCCAACCCTTCACTAAGCTAATGAAGAAGGGTGTCTCGTTCATTTGGGACGACGCTTGTCAACAAGCATTTGAGGAAATCAAGCAATACCTCACCCAACCACCAGTCCTTGCAGCTCCGATATCCGGAAAACCTTTCCTGGTATACGTCCGGGCAATGGATCATTCTTTGGGAGCTCTACTAGCTCAGCATGATGACCATGGATGTGAGCAAGCGATCTACTATCTGAGTAGAACAATGATCGGAGCCGAACATCGGTACAACCCGATCGAGAAGGAATGTTTGGCACTGGTGTTCGCCATTCAGAAAATGCGACACTACCTGGCGGGCCAAACCATAAATGTCATATCAAAAGTCAACCCTTGAGGTTACTCATGACAAAACCTTCATCGCTAAATGGCCGACTGGCAAAATGGGCCATATTGTTATCTCAATATGAAATGCACTTTTTACCACAGAAGGCCATTAAAGGAAAAGCGGCGGCGGATTTCCTGGCTGAGCATCCAGATCCGAGGGCAACCAAACTTTACGACGATCTCCCAGATGAGGTCGCTGAAGCCTGCCTAACTCAGACATCGTTCGAAAGTCAAGTGTGGCAACTTTTCTTCGACGGTGCATCCAGAACAAGCCCAAAAGGACACATCGTAGCGGGGTAGGAGTAGTACTCGTCTCGCCACAGAACTATGTGATTCCTCGAGCCGTCTCGCTAACTGAGCCTTGCTCCAACAATGTAGCGGAGTACAACGCTCTCCTGATTGGGATGCAGTTCGCCGATGAGATTGGCGTTAAAAATCTCGAGGCATACGGTGACTCCAAACTCATTGTTAGCCAAGTTCGCGGGGAGTACGAAGTCAGACATGAGGACCTAGTACCCTACTACAACGCAACTATCCACATGGCCGGGAGGTTCACAAACTTCTACATCGATCATGTACCGCGCAGGCAAAATGCGCATGCAGATGCACTGGCGTCCCTCGCGACCTCCTTAGCTCTTCCAGCTGGAGCAATGGAGAAGGTATTCGTCTACAGCCACAACCTGTATTGCCCGAGAACTGCCCTCGAAGACTATCAGGAGTCAAAGGGAGAGTATCAAGGCAAAGAAGCGCTGGAATTGTCAACCGGGCCAGAGCTTAAAGACTGGCGATTCCCCTATATCGACTATGTCTTGTATGGCATCCTGCCTGAGGACGCCAAGGAAGCGGCTGCCATTCGAAGGAAAGCCCCTAAATTTTACTACAATGCGATTACACGAACATTGTATCGTCGATCGCATGACGGGGTCTTGCTCCGGTGCCTCTCACCAAAGGAGGCCCAAGAGGTATTGAAAGAAGCCCACGATGGTATGTGTGGAGCCCATCAACCTGACCCAAAACTAGCACATCGACTCCAAAGATTGGGTTACTACTGGCCCAAGATGATTGCCGACGCCGTCACCTATGCCAAAAGATGTCACGCCTGCCAAGTGCACGGCGATTTCATCCATCAAGCACCAGGGTACCTCCACTCTACGACCTCTACCTGGCCATTTGAAATGTGGGGGATGGATGTGGTTGGTCCTACAGCCCACCATCATCAAAGGGACATCGGTTTGTTTTGGCAATAACCGATTATTTCTCTAAATGGGCCGAAGCTATTCCTCTGAAGGAGGTAAAATCGTCTAACGTGATCAAGTTCGTGAAACATCACGTTATTTACCGTTTCGGTGTACCTCGGCGAATTGTCCATGACAATGGACCCCAGTTCATCAGCCAGGCTTTCCAGAGATTCTGCGCTAAGTTCAGAATCCAGAGTGTGTCCTCAACGGCATACTATCCTGCCGCTAACGGCCTTGCAGAAGCTTTCAACAAGACCATTGGCAAGCTCCTCAAGAAATTCGTCTCGAAAAGTCAACGTGACTGGGACGATAAGCTAGGTGAATGCTTATGGGCCTACCGCACAACTGTGCGAACCCCAACTAAAGCCACGCCATTTTCTTTGGTATACGGATGTGAAGCCGTACTTCCACTGGAAATCCAAATTCCATCTCTACGCTTCGCCTTGACAGCGGAGATGACAACCGAGGAGAAGCATCGACAGCGACTCCAGGAATTGGAGGCCTTAGACGATAAGCGTTTGCAGGCCCAACAACAAATCGAGCTTTACCAAGCTCGAATTACCAAAGCCTTCAACAAGAAAGTTAAGATGCGGACTTTCAGGAAAGGCGATCTTGTCTTAGCCGTCAGAAGACCCATGGTGATGACGCACAAGACAAAAGGAAAATTCCAACCCAAATGGGAAGGACCATTCGTAGTAGAGTCAGTCTACTCAAATGGATCGTATCGCCTAATTACTTCAAATGGCGATACACTCATGATGCCGATCAATGGCAGATTCTTGAAGAAGTACTATCCCTAATAGTACTCCTCCTCCGATCACGTTCAAAATTACACCTCTGATCAAAACAAGAAGAGTTTTTTCATTAATATCCAACGCCTCCGACGGCTAAGGATAGAGGAAAATGTTGGCTTCTAAGCCCAACATAAGTCTTCGACAACTCATCATGCTGAGGGGAATAGCATGGCTAGCCCAACTCAAACGGTAATTGGTAAAGGCATATCAAACCCGTTAATAGCTGAGGGTTTGCTAAAAATCCTAAGTGGACTCAACTCCACTCTCCCTTCCAAAATCCCTTACTAATTCTCATCCACAGAATGGTAGGCCTACAAAATACAGTTGTTGCCAAGTTAACACTATACCTCTGACATTCCAAACTCCACCTATCCATTCTTATCAATAGAATGATAGGTCCTCAAATTGCTCATATCGCAAATCAAGTTTCTGTCAAGTTAATATCACACCTCTGACAAAATTACTGTGTTAAGTTAACATTATACTTCTAAACAGTACACCAAGCTTCTGTCAAGTTAATATTACACCTCTGACAGTCACTTTCCTTCAGACTTCCGTATTGAAGCTGAAACGAATGATGCTAAGTTAACACTACACCTCTAGCATCTAAGTCATTGCTAAGTTCAACAATACACCTATGGCCATGACTTTCCTCGACTCCCTTATCCAAGCCAAGATGACCAATGCTAAGTTCCACATTACACCTCTAGCATTACCCTCACTGTCAAGTTAAACATCACACCTATGTCAGTGACACTCTCAGTTTTCCTAAAACAAAACTGAAATACTTTTGAGTCAAGTTAATATTACACCTCTGACCACATCCTTGTCAAGTTAACATCACACTTCTGACGAGACTACTTTCAACCCGTTAAGTTAATATCACACCTCTAACGGTAAAGACTTCCCTAGATTCCCCATGAGTCTAGTCTTACTTGTTATTCTCTTCAATAGAATAACAAGTCTACCTAAAAACATTGTTAGGTTAACACTACACCATTGACAGTGTTTCCATCAACTCCCCGGCTGAACTTAATCAAGTTGATCCCAAACCCTTGATAAAAGTTCACCTTCCCTGGGGGTATGTGTTCCACCTGTCACTTTTCTTATAAAGTGGCTGGTCCACCAAACATTATTTCATCTCTGTCAAGTTAATATTACACCTCTGACAGTATTGTGAAATTTCCTGAAATAGGATCTTTTCCTACAAAATTTGACTTATTAAGATTATCATCATAAATTTGACGAAGTCAAAGATCTTCTGCTTCTATGCGTCTAACTGAAGACAAAAGGTTCAAGACAATAGAAAGAGGCAGAAAAAAAAATGTCACTTTTATTTATATCCAGGCATATGAAAGTGATACAAAACGCTCTCTTATACAATAAGATTGAGCGTTACAATTAAGGAGTACAAAGAAGTCCCTCTCTCTCTCAGAGGCCGTACTCACTCCTTGAAGCCGCATCTGATTCCAAGTGCACGATGTTTGGAAAAGCACCAAAACTGTGGCGACAATTGGAGCCGATTGCACTATGGTGCGTGACGTAAACATCGAAAGAGCCCTAGCTGACTAAGCTAAGAGCAATGGTGTTCTTAAGGTCCGGTGGCAGCAGAAAGCCATGCAACCCTTCATTCATGAGCATCTCTTTCGCCAGAAGGCCATCCAACAAACATGGAGTGTCCTTGATGTCACTTCTGGGGTGAGAGAGGAAGGGGATGCTATCTGCCACTATATCCACCGTAACCCCTCGCCGCCATACCCACTGTGACCGTGACCAGCCCGCAAGCATGACCGGTGCATCGCGTCCAATAAGATCTTGACGAGGGTTAAGTCCCCGTCAGGGATCGTGATTTCTTCCCTTGTGGACGACGGAACTATGATTTCTTCCCTTGTGGACGAACATCGAACAAGTTCGCTGGCCGATATATTCTCCCACGGGCCCAGCGAAAGTGAAAAAGGATGATCAAGCCTACCTGCAAGAAGCAAACAAGGGAATTAGACAATTCGGAACTTAGTACACTTCAACAGAGAAAACAAAGTGACAGACGCAGTTATTGCCGAAGACTACAGACACGGGAATGACCCACGCAGTGAGCCAAAACTTCCGCGGTGGCAGAAACAGACGCGAGTTAAAACTGTGATACACGCAGGGTTCAAACGCAGTCCAATTTTTTGCATCTGTGTCTAACACACCAGGCGCGAAAAGACTCAGACGCCGAAAAAATTGCCATCTCCCTGTTGAATGAACAGGAGTTGCAAGATTCGGGTCTGAAACCTTCAACCCGAGTTGGAATTCATCCAAGTCAATGGCCTTAAAACGCGAGCTTCATGAGCAAAGCCAGCGCCAAGTGCCAAAGACTTCTGTACTCGCGTCCAGAGAAGTTCAAGTCGATGGCGCAAATTTAAAAAAAAAAAGGGAATGCACCAACTAAGACTTCATCCAGATGGTGATATCTCTTTAAGAGATGCCAAGGTGCAAGCCTGGGTGGACTAAAAATATCATGGCAAGTCGGGACGGCATACCCGCAGAGGCCTCTATCAAAAGTTGAACTCTCTGCATTAGAACGTGGACATGAAAGATGATCAAAGAGACGTTTTCTCCTGAAGAGACCAAACAGGAGCATGAAAGCTCTGAGTCATCTTCATCCACAGGGTCACCTTCATCCATGGAGACAGACCCCTGTTAGAAACTCTGAAGAAGGCGGAATTTCTCAGAGCAAATCAAAAGAAAACAGTCTAAGTTTGGGTTGTTAAAGAGGCAGAGGGTGAGCCCCATTATAGGTAGCCCCTGATAACTGTCATTAATGGTTCATTAATCAAAACCGTCGGCCTTAATGACCGCACGACCGTCAAAGTCCAATAGGAGTCTGACGCGTGGAACGTTGCTTCGGGAAGCGTCGCAGACGCTGGTCTCAAACCGCCAGCGCCGGTTTTGCATTAAAAGGTATTAACGCTTGAGTCCAATGAGGAACCAACGCGTGGACAGCTCATTTAATATACCGGGAAGTCCGCACGCCAAAAAGAGCTATCCAGTCGGTTCCCTAGAACAAGTGGCGGTGCACTCATGACATGGCACGGATTCGCACCCAACAGGCGCGCCTCTTCGATGGACGTGCCCCGTCAGCACAGCCATAGTCGCGTCCTTACTCAAAAGGATGCGTCTCTCCGAAGTTCGCGTCCTTCCAATCCGGCCTAGCATCGCGTCTGCCCAATGGAATATCAGTCGCGTTTCCATTTTCAAAAGACGCACCCCATGAAACTCACGTCTTTAAAGCAGTACCATCTCTGCTCTTCAAAAAGAACTGGCGTTCAGTCCTTACTTCTGCAAATCAGTTCAACAGTACACTGGCACAAGCAGACGACTGTCCACTCCTGGCTTAAAGTGCACCCACGACAGACTAAAAGCAATCGGGGAGGTTTAGACTGTGTATCTAGACACTCAACACGATCAACTCTGGTGGCCTCAAAAGAGTTCAACAGTACACTCACGAAGACCATACTTCAGATAAGATCAAACCCGGAGCATTAACAGTCCAGTCATAAGGGTAAGCTCAGCTAGAGTCCAAAGTATTTCGAAATCCGTCCCAGTTAACCACGGAATATCGAAAACTTTAGAGGGGGTTCTGTAGGCTGTCTAAAAATCATTAAAGACAAGCCATTAAGAAAGGCAGAGTTTCAGGTTCTAGATGCAGGACTAATGATGGCCACCCGCGTCTCAACCTCAAGGCGCGTGAGCTCGACACCTTCGTCTCAACCTCAAGGCGCATGGGCTCAACACCCGCGTCTCAGCACCAAGGCGCGTAGGCTCAACACCCGCGTCTCAGCCTCAAGGCGCGTGGGCTCAACACCCGCGTCTCAGCACCAAGGCGCGTGGGCTCCACACCCGCGTCTCAGCACCAAGGTGTGTGGGTTCAACACCCGCGTCTCAACCTCAGGGCGCGAGGGTCCAAGGCCCACGTCTCGGTTATAACCGCCCTGGTTATGGGGCCAGTCACCGCCCACATAGCTGGGAAGTTAGCCCCTCATTGTGGAGCACTTTTAGGAGGCACGTTCACCCCTGAAGCCTCTATAAATAGCCCCGTCACTATGAACCAGGGGAGAAGAAGACACACAGGAGACGGTCGGCCGATCAAGAGGACAACAAGAGACCAGAGATAGACAACAGACTACACCCAGGCAGACAGAGAGAGAGAGCTCAACTCTTCAGCAAGCTCGCTGTGTACGAGTTGCCCTTTGCCTACCTTCTCTTTGAGAGTTTTGGTAGACAGAGCTGTGTTACTCCTTCTACCAGCCAAAGAGAAGATCCCCGGAAGATCCCGACGGTCATCCGGTCAACGGAGAACAAGATTCACTCTCCATCGCCACACGAAGAACCCAGCCTTAAACAAAGGGAGGATTCAAGATTCAACATCCTCCCTCCCTTGTAACTGGAAGGAAAACAGTTTTGTTGTAATTTTTCATCTGATTCAAGAAAATTTTACAGCGAACACCTTTATTCCTTTTTCCGGCGCGTACAACTATATGTATATGTATATGCACACCAACACACCATGCAAATATACATTAACATCTGGCATGACCATCGTTAACTATCATACACGTTTTCGTATTTAATAGTAATGGCACCTTTAATTATGGCTTGTCAGTTAACTTATGTTCTCATGAGGGTGTCCACATGATTTACTTATACAATAGGTATCACATATGCATACATGTACACATTTTAGAACAACACACCCACATCACATTCATCATATGTAACAATGAGTTCTAGTTAGCTATTTTCATGTTAATGGCTTTGTATACTATTTGTTTTATCCCAACAAAATCATTATTTCAGTCTCCTACTATACTTAATGTAGGACTCCACTCACATTCTTAGATGATTTCTTCACAATTTCTTGGCTTCACGTGATCCCGAATACAACCGACAACTCCTAATCAAGAGATTCCATAGGTTTACATTTTAGTACCCACACCAACATGTTCATGAAGCTAAAATAATACTATTACTAATCTAAACTTTCTGTAAAAAAAATTCAGTCAGGGACCTTAGGATGATGAATTTAGCTTCCAAAATTTTAATTTTTGAGTTGGAAAACACCCTAAAGGCTTGAGATCAACCCTAACTAACTCCTTTCCTCTAAACCCTTGTTCCCCCCTCCCCTGGCTCCTCCCAGAGGTGGCATGCCACCAGGCCAGCGCGGCCTCCCCCTTGGCTTGGCTCGGCCTAGGCTAGGCCAAGCTCAGCCCTAGGTTGTCGAAAAAGGAAAAAAAAAAAAAAAGAAGTGAGGGGGGGGGAGAAAGGGAGAAAGGGAGAAGAAAGAAAGAAAGAAGAGAGAGGGAGAGAGATTTAGGGTGGAGGAGGTTCAAAGGGTAGGTTTCTCATGAAGAGGAGAGCTTCTAGGGCTTTCATGGTGGTTTTTAGGAGAGAAGAAGATGAAAGAAATGGGGATTATGAGATCCGATTTCAGCCTTATTTACCAGTTTGCCACTCCCATTTCTCCAAGTGTCCCTTACTCAAATCAAGATCATCCTAGCCCTAGATCAAGCCCTCTTATGCTCACCTACTCCCTCCACTATCTCAAAGTTATACACACAAAAAAAGGAACTTTCTAATACTCTTATACCAGTATAAATTGTATATAAATGAATTTATCTATTAATTAGGGATTTAAGGTACAATAATATGATATGGTTGTATTTGTGTTATATACATGTATATACCCCTCTATAATGGTGTATCAACAACTATTACTATCATTAATAAATCATCACTCTGATCAGTCTTCTTAGGATTTATACTTTCAATTATTCGTTAAATTAGAGATAACCAGGTTTAGGAAAATACGGGTATTACAATCTTGATCTTCCTTCTAATCTGTTTCTCTATCAACTTCTTCCACTACACCTACATATTTAGGACTTCAAACCTTTATTTCATAGAGTACACCCAACAACATCTAGATAAGTCATCAACAAAAGAGACAAAGTACTGATGGCCTCCAAGCAATGCAGTCTTGATAAGACTCCAAACATCAACATGAACACAATCAAGAAGACCTTCTGAGAGGTGAGTTGCGGTTCTAAATTTCACCTTCGTCTTCTTATCCAGAACACAATGTTTATCTAATTCTAAATTGCAGGTCAATGCACCTTTCGATAGTTCTTACTTTGCCAAAGCTTTCAAGGAATCCAAACCAACATGCCCGAGCCTCATTTGCACGATCTAGTAGAATCGCCTTCCAACCGTTCTGAAGTAGCTAAATTTTCAGTAAATGTACTACCCTTCACGTAGTATAAGTTATTGCGTCGAATGTCCTTCAGAACTATCAATGAGTCACTGGACATCTTGAGAACATTTTCTCTAAGAGTCCCTCTTAGGCCCTATGCCCAAAGCTCCAAATGAAATAAAATTCTTATTCAACTAAGGTACATATCTTACATCCTTCAATTCTCTTAGCATCCTATCAAACAACTTTATGCGGACTGTAACCTTTCAAAATGGCATGTGTGCCCATCGCCGAACATCACCAAGCCTCTATCTAATTTTTTAAAACTAGCAAACCGCTTCCGTTTGGGACAAACGTGATAGGTAGCACCCATATCCAAAATCCATTCAGATTCCTCTGAACAGCAAACAATAAGGGTGATAAATAACCAGACGAGTCTGAGTCTGATCCACCTGCTTGTGAAGTACCATCATCTGGTTTTCTAACCACATGTGCTACATTTGCCTCGGGTTTTGACTCATTTTTCTTCTTGAGCTTTGGATAAACAATTTTTCAATGTCCTTCCTCTCTACTGTAAGCAAATTGATTCTTTCTCAATTGACGAGTACCAATTTTGAACTTACCAACATCTTCCTCGCCCTTCCAATGTTCATGTCATTAAACTTCACCACAATGATTTTGATTGGTGGATGTTCACGGTCTTCATCATGAACTGATTAACTCTGGCCATATTTCCTCCAAAAAAACGTCAATACACAATGCGAAAAAATCAAACAGAAATAGATCCAAACTAGATAAAAATCGAAACTTTACCTCAAAGTGAAAACCTAGATGAGTTTCCGAACGATCTAGTCCACCAAACCTAATCCTAACGAACAATCCAACGCTGTTCTGAGATCAACACACGATCCCATGAATAGATCAATATCGCTCTGAGATCAATACATGACTCTGCCAAACAAACCATGATACTCTAGGGATCGATAAACGACCCCCGGCCGAATCTGGGATGCTCTGACTCCACTTGTTGCGCCTTCGAAGGATTTCTACAAATCAGCTACATGCCAATCACCCGAGATCAGCATTCCAATGCCGAGTCAATCACAAATCAATATGGCACAAACTAAACACAAAAGAAGAAGCAAGCAAGAAACAAATGATTTAACAAATTTCGGCAAATTGCCAACGTTCTCGGGACAAAAGAGAGAAGATCTTATTCAAACAATTGAGTTACAAGGGTTACAAATTGATCCGAATATCCAAATTGAGAATCTATGCAATTTGTCATAGAATTCTCTCAAACTAATCCTAACCAAAGAGTCTAGGAATAAAAGGAAACCAAAAACTCTAAAATCAGATCAGAAACGAAATCAGAATCAAACTCAGAATCACCAGTTATTGTCGCATTAGTCGACTTATGACTTCATAAGTCGACTAATACAATATTAGTCGACTATTAGTCAATATTAATTGACTACTATAAAAAACCCAACTCTCTGTTATTCACCAGTCAACTCTATAAGTGAACTTATCTGAACATAAGTCGACTACTCTGTGTTTCCTTTTTCCACGGCGCAATCCAACTCTGGCACTACCGACATGCTCTCGCATTTAACATCATTGACTGCTGCTCTCTCTGGCTAAACTCCAACAGAGTTAAAAAAAAACTCTATCAACAAGATTTTAGATCCTCTCCCACATATTATATGTCTCTCATTTATTTAACCAAAAAAATAAAGACTGTTCATCAAATCCACACAGATCTCTTTGAAACTCAGATTGAGTGAATTTGCAAAAAATGGCTGCTGCAAGAATTCAGCAGCTAGAGAGCAATAGAATATGTTATCTAAACTGAAATCTCACATGAATCCTATGTATTAAACACAATTATTTATTTTTTCACTCAACTATATATTAGATAGAAAGTTGAAGCCAGTGTGCATGCATGAAACCTCGCCCATGTGGAGATGCCACAAAGCTCGACAATTGTTTCCCCCTTGTGAATGGGACTGAAACAAATCTTACGCAGGTCAATTCCAAAACAATAAAAAATTCGGCTAATGGATATCATGTAGAGAAAAAGTCTAGAACAAACATCCTGATGACATCAAGATCCAACTTCTTCTAACCGAAAAAAAAAAAAAAAAAAAAAGATTGCTTGCATATCAGCACCTAAATATTTCATATTAGCACTTGACATGAATATTTTCCAGACAACTGTATAATGAACAAGAGAAGGTGTGTGCTAGACATTATTTTTACAGGTATATAACAGGTGCTGAGGGATTCGTTGAAGATTTTATTAATGAGAACATGCATCTCATGGAGAATTGGAGACTGGAAAAGGCCATTAAAAATAAGTAAATTTAATGAGGTCGTGCCACCAACAATAAATATTAATATTTAACTATATCATCTTTTTAATTATATCTCTTCACAAATCAAAGTTGAAACTCCATAATTCTATATAAATTTCCATTAGTTTCAAATATATTTCATGTTCGCAATGTTCTAGTAATACTCTAATTAGTAAATTAAGCAAACCAATTCGAAAATATTATAATTTGATGTATATGTTAATATATATGAAAACATGATATATATATTGAGGGCAGAAACATTAAAAACCCCATAAATTAAAATAGCTAAAGGATACAACCACTCAAAGCAAACTTCCAAAAATTAAATGGACAATGAATATGGTGTGGTCTTATTATTCAGTACAAGGTATTAAACATTTTTTTATGCAATGAGAAGAAAGAAAACAAAATGTGCCGTGCTGGCTAAAGATACTGAGGTTTTGTTAAGTTGAGAGGATTTTTTTTTTTTTGGAGGAGATCTCCCATTTAATTATTTAATGAACAAGATGATGATGTTAGAGGAAAGGATGGATATTTTAGGGGTGTTTGCAGTTATCAAAGTTGCTTCTATGACTTAAAAAAAAAACCTTAACTCATATAATTTCAACAAGCTGCGGGCATCTGTCTTTCTCAAACCTTGTGTAACAGAAAGCAAATCTGCCAACCAAATGAGATCTTCAATTGTTAGCTATTATTGAATCCTCACCCATACTTGCCTCCACAGGTTTATATTTCTTCTTAAGATTGATCCAATGTGCCAAGGATCTTTAATGATATCGGATCTATATATTACTAATTTCTTCCATTTTTTTTCCCTTATTTTTTCTCTTTTGATTGTATACATGGTGCACGTGCAGCCTCTTAGGTGTTATGTTGGTTGTTGCACAGACACAAGCATATATAAATGGATGGGCATGCTGTATCTTCTTCGTACAAGCACAAAAGTTATACTGAATTATAATGTGCTATGCCCAACGTGAGTTGTAGCTGATATAGCAAAAGCAACGTGATCTTAGTGTTAGTTGAGTAAACAAAATTAAGAGAAAGCTTGAATTTTTCTGTTCATTTAGCATATTTATTTAGTCTCACGTGGGATGAGATATGGAACGATAAGTGGTTTAAATATCAATCATTTTTCATCCTATTTGTTATGAATAATGTGTTGTAAACAGGTGCACCACACATGCGCGCGCATGTTGTGTCGACCGCCTCTCCTCGCCAGCGTCCGTGGCGAACGCATGCCGCTAGCGGCGAGCCCAATGTTTTTTATTTCTTTTTTACTTTTTCATTTTGACTGAGTCTCTTTGACCGATTCAAGATCTGACCGTTTTGAGATCTAAAATTCAAGCAATGGGTGCAACAAATCATCCGTTCCACAAATTCTGAGATTCAGCTGTTGAACTTGGGTACTTAACTTCCTATAAATATACCCCTCCGGTTCTAAAGTAAACACACGAACGAGCTTGCTCTTCTCCATCTCTCTTGAGCTTTTTAACTGCAATCTCTCTACCACGTAAAGAGCTCTATTCTTTGTTAAAATTTAAATTTTTACTTCATTCTAGTGGGCGACCATTTCTTATCTGAGCCGGAGACTCAGGCTCATGCTCAAGCCCGGTGCTGGTACATTTTGGGAGATTTATACCGCTAGTTAACGTCGACCTTTTTAACACCCGAGCGTGACACTCGAGCGATGGGGCGGGTCTTTGTTTTTTACAGCAGTGACTAGCACGACTGCTCTTTTCACATATCAGATTCTATTCTCTTATTATTATTTTGTTCATATTGATTTTATTGCATTAAAATTATTTCATGTTGTTTTGCATGTTTAAGCTTTAAATTTAATAAGCTAAAAATATCTGAAAATATAAGAAAATACAGTTTAAGATCAACATTTAATTTATTGAAGAAGCTGTTAAAATTAAGAGAGTGATGGGCTCAAATCCACTAACAAATTAACCTCGCGAGTCCTTGGATACTTGTTTCAAGTGTACTCTCCAAAGTTTTTATCACGTTTCAAATTGGACCTCGTATGTTTTCTACACTCATACTTACAGTGTGCATGCTGATGTGTGCATCCATACTTAATTGTTGCGATGATGTTCTTGAGGCATCATATATAACCACATCCATTTAAGTACGTGGTTGCTGTCACAAGGTGCACTACGGTGAAATTAACATATGTTAAATTTAATTTACGATGATACATATGTGCATGCATGTTAGTATACACATTTGTTATAATATCAATATATCATGAATTTATACAGTATCCTGTCTAGTACGTACTTATGTATATATGAAAGGCTAACTTGTTTTTCTGAATTGAAGGGACACGTACTCCTCTGGTCAATATCACGCATTCAGCTGCTCTTTTGAGGCGAGGCCGCAAAAGATCATTCATACTTGCAATCTATTCACTGGTGCAAGGAACATGATGGATGTTGCCTACCTTTTTACTTAAAAAAAAGAAAAAAATATCAGAAATTCCACAGCCTCTTTTGGTCTCAGCTCGATGAAATTAGATTTCACTAGTTATTTACACAAATGAAATTGGGATATTACGATTTCATTCATAACTAAATAAACAATCAAGAACAACATATGATTGTTCACTGCTTCTAATGAAAATGAGAAAATCTGGTCAACTATTTTTTAAACCTGACATTCAATATTCTAACATTCATATTCGATTTAAATTCAAATTCAAATTCATTTTTTTTATCTGTGAGAGGTATTAAGTTACAATAATGTATCCAGAATCTGTATGAACTGAAGAGGAAAATTAAATAAATACTTGTATTTTTCATAGTTCGCTCCAAGTGCACATCCTTCATTTGGTTTTTGATATAATTATGGTCTATGTTAATTTCATAATAAAGTTTCAAGCAAAAAACCTTTCATCATAAGGTCTCCAATCAAAGGTGGCAAGTCTACTTTTCTTTAAAAATAAAATAAATGATAATTCATACCTTGTTGTGTCCTCTTTATTGGAACATCTATTTGATGACCAGCTGCACCACCCATTTCAAAGCTTGCTACTGGTTGAAAATAGCTTTCTATAATCAGCATCTGCTTGCATCAAATGGAGGTTTTATAGTACTCAAGGCCTATTCATTTTTATTATTTTGATTTTTTTTAATTCATAGCAAGTGCAAGGAGCACAAACCCAAAAAGAAAATACATAATAAGTATGAAATTAGTCAGAAGAAAAGAGCGAAAAATAAAAAAGATGGGGATAAGTGACTTTCATCTTTTTTTTTAATAAGTAACTTATATACAATCAAGTGGGTCACTATTTATTCATCTTCTCATGTTAGACTATATATAATTCATACACAGACAGAACATCTTCCCTCGCACAAGAAGCCAATGAGTCTTTCTGATATTTACAGGAATAATATGCATCTTAAATAAGGTTTGGGAACATCTTTGACTCAGAAGCATAAGTTTAAGTTCATGTCTTTTTCCTCTGTATTTCTTAAAATTATATTATCACATGAATATTTCAACATGTGAAATATATTTCTAGGACTTTGAATAAGACTTGAACAATTCATTTGTGATTGCAGTAATAAAACTTTAAAAGTTATTAATGTGAAACAAAAGAGGGAGGTCTACAGATTTTGAAAAAAGATGAGAGATGAAAGAAATAACCAAAAATCAACTAATAGACAAATAAAAAGGCCTTTCACCTTTTTGGATCTCACGCCGTCGCTCTTTAATTTTGAGCTCATGCCGCTTCATGCCGCACGCTCGACCTTAACTTAACTAGGGCTTCTCTTTGATTTTGACCTCACGCCGCTTCATGTCGCTCACTCGACCTTAATTTCATAATTAGAGTTTCACACCTTGTCATGAGAGGCACGCCCCTCAAGAGGAAAAAAATCTCAAAACAATTTTCTCAAAAGTCTAGTCTACTTTTATTAAAAATAATAGAGTATTTAAATAGACTTATAACTTATTAAGTTCCCTCTCATAGTTGATGTGGGTGTAAAATAAAACACAAAAGTAAAACAAACACAAGACTATTAAATAAACAAATAAAAGACTACTAAATAAAAAAAAAATACATACTCGGACTCTAAAAAAAAAGAAAGTTACTCGATGTCCCTATCATTCTCGTCGTGTGGGAAGAACTCGACCTCATTGAGTGTACATAAGATGGTGGTGACTCGATACTAAATATAAATGTGAAGTTGATATTGTCGTTGATCTTGCTGGAGATGTTATTGCAGATGTGGATGCTGAAGATGTTGCTGAGATCTTTAGTTATTAAGGAGGTTATTATAGAAGACATTGTTGAGATTTTTAGTTGTTGAGGAAATTTTTACGGAGTAGAATGTAGACATCTTTGATTGTTGAGGAGATTGTTGTGGAGGGATTGTGGAAATTTTTGACAATTGAGGAAGTTGTTGTGGATGAGATTGTTGTGATTTTTGGCTGTTGAAGAAGTTGTTACAGAAAGGCCTGTTTGGTTGTCGTAATTGGTCGTAATTCGTAAGTCGTAATTGGTAAAGTCTTTTACAGTTGTAAATGAATTACATGCATGTAAGTTTTACGGTATTTGGTTGGTAATATAAAGTTATAAGTAAGAAGGTGTATTGTATTTTATGGTGTTTGGTTGTCGTAACGTGTAAGTCGTAAGTGAAAAAGTTGACCACAAAATTAACTATTTGGTGATTTAAAAAGTTTTAATATTGCAAATAAATATTAAAAATGCTAAATATTAAAAAATTTAATATTAATATAAAAAAATAATACAAGTTTGCATGACAACAAAATTAATTGTAACTGAGCTGTAAGTGAGTGGTAATTGGGTTGCAAGAGAGTGATAGTTGAGTTGCGTAAGTCTTTTACGAATTACGGTCCAAACAAATGTCGTAGTTGTAACTGGGTTGTAAGTAATTACGAATTACGGCTTTTTACGCGAAACAAACAGCCCAAAAGATTTGATTTTCGTGACTAAGGAGATTGTTAGTTGAAATTTTGATACGTGGGAGGAGATAAAAGAGGTTAGAATTTTTTTTTTTTTTTGGAGAATTTTAACAAAAGAGATGAAAAAGAAAGTGAATAAAGCAAAAAATTGCACCGGCTTCTCATCGGGATTACCAATTCATTTCAAAACTCGCAATGAATGGTTTAAACAAAAATTGTACTGATTTCATACTGGGAATCTTTTCATAAGAAACTTATATTATAATTTAATTTTTATCATCATTATTTTTTTCTAACCTGACTCTAATACCAAATTGATATGAAATAAAAGAGAGGGTTTATGAATTTTGAAAAAAGATGAAAGATGAAAGAAATAACTAAAGATTAACTAATGGATCAATGAAAAGGCATTTTACCTTCCCGAATCTCACGCCGCAATCTCACACCGCACGCTCTTTGATCTTGATTTTACGCAGCTTCACACTGCACGTTCGACTTTAGCTTCATAGTTAGGGTTTCACACCCTATCATGAGTGGCAGACCCCTCAAAAAAAGCTAAAAATAATTTTCTAAAAAGTCTAATGTATTTATATTGAAAACAATGGTGTTTTTAAATAGACTTAAAATTTATCCAGTTCTCTCTTATAGTCGATGTGAGATTAAAATAAAATACAAGAGTAAAACGAACACAAGACTACTAAATAAAAGAAAATAGAGACTCGGACTCAAAACAAAGTAATTGGAACTAATCATTCAAGATGTAGAAATTGATATATATAATTTAAAGATATATAACACAATGGGTATTGAACACCTACTGATCAACCTGTTTCTAATAATTGTAGTCCAAATTCAGCATTCTCACTCATCATTAAGGGATCATAAATGCATATCCTTTGTCTTCAGTCTAGCTATATGAGAATCATAAATAAGCTCATAATCAGCAGCTGCATAAATCTGGGAAAATAACTTCCTTTGGTTATTACTATTTTTTAAATCTCGGACAGAGAAATTAATATCTATTATATCTTCTCAAGGATCAGATCCAAGATCATGGCCAACTATTTCCCTCTGCTGAATGTATATACAGTTCATCCAAAAATTAAAAAAAGGCTTCTTCTACAGCTCAAAAATTAAAACTTGATTTTAAATTGTAGCTTGCAGTTGCACGTTACCCTAACCACATCAAGGCATGTCAGAGCCTTAATTCAAACGAGTCAAGGTCAAGATTAAGCTTAAATATTCAGATTTTATTTAACAAAAGATTTTAGACAAACAAATAGCTAGAATCACAGGTCTAATAATCTTGTAGATTAAATATAATCAAAACAAGAACTTAGACCATGACAAGGACATGTAAGAGAAACTTGGACTGTTGGTGCAATGCTTGCTTACGAAATAAGAAAACATATATAACCGAGTTTTATATATAAATGAACGTTAAAGAATATTTTTTTCTCCCTCTAGAGAGAAAAATAAAGCTAGCAGGCTCCTTCAAAATATTAGGAGATTATATGAAAACTATGTTTAGTTGTTTAACATGTTTAGTTGTTTCAAGAGCTTACGAATGTGTAAATACTTGTTCATGATATCAGTAATCCGTATTCAGGGAATGGTCATGGAGTACTTTAAGGGAAGGGATTCGTATGATGAGATTTTTGTGGTATTCTTTTAAAGTTTGTTTTACGTTCTTGATTCACTCATTAAGTTATTGATAAGACTTGTGAACTACTTAATGGGAATATAGAGATTCTTCCAATTGTTTGGCTCTTTGGATGAGTGAACTACTCAGCTTTATCCTTCCAGTGCTCTCTGTGTTTGCTTCTTTCACTTGGAATACATACCTTATGTGTTTTGAAATGAGTTGCATGATTAATAATCAAGCAGTAAATATTAGCTGCCCATATTTATATTTTGGTGGATATTCCTTTGGTCAGAAATCAGTAAATGTTAGGAGTTCAAGGGGTGTAGGAGCTATCGAGATGTTGTTTCTCACTATCTTCTTTCTGGCAATATTTGCATTATAGAATGAAAAGATGGCTAATTTTCATTGGAATCATCTGAAATCATCCAAAATTACCTTGAAAAAGATTGTACTTCATACCAAAGCAAGCTTGGAAAGACATAATAAACTAGCATTTGCTTAGTTAGCGTGCCGCATGTCAAGCTTGGAAAGACATAATAAGCTTGGAAGCAGAGAATATGGCAGTCGACTCGTAGAAGAACCGGCCTTTGATTCTTGGATCCAACGCGCGCGAGCTCAGGATGTCTGCTGCTGGCGAGTGGAGGCACGAACCTGATGTCTGCATCTTGCCTTGGCGACGCAGAACTGCGTGGCCTGTAAACAGCAGCAGGTTGTTCTTCGATCCATTGGCCACCAGCTTCTTATACCCGAGCTCGGCTGAAGCCATTGTGCACTTCCCGTTGACGTTCTTTGATTTCTCGAATCCCTTCTCTGCAAATGAAATTAAGAGATCGTTCCTGAGCTGATTGATTTGATTTGTCGGCGCGTTCGATCGTGAAGAGAGCAAAGAAAATTTCTTGAAAATTTTATACTATTTTCTAAAGCATACAATATTCTTACAAAATTAAATTAAGATACAACAACAATTATTCTAACATGTAACAACAATTATAATTTAAAATAAAATAAAAGGAATTTGGCCTGAGGAATGCAGTCGGGATGTCGCTGCCCTAAATGATCAAAAGTCCGTCTCCTTGTCCAAACGTTGAATCGATCTTGTCCCCTTAGCAGTAAAAGATCCCCGAATTCACCAACACTTAATTCAGGACGTTAGGCAGAGGCTCTTCTCAAATGAAGAAGTTGCTCAGAAAAATGAAGATAAAATTTTTTAACACTGAAGCCATTCTCACAAAGAGTAGTCTTCAGCTTTTCTTTTAAAATGAAAAAAGAAAAATGCATTGTATCCCTTGCTATTGGAGTAAGGGTCTATTTATAGCGTAAGATCCCAAGTAGTAACAACTCCAATAGAAAATCTGAACAGTTGAGATATTTTCTAAACTGACTTAAATCCTGAGACTTAGTCAAAGTTGACTTGGTAAAACAAATTCTGAAATCAAAGATTTTTCCTTTATTTTAATTCAAAAATTCAACAGTCCCCCCTAAAAAAAAAGCTTGAGTTTCATGTAAGATAAAATCAAATAATAATAATACATAATAAAATAAACCATCAAATAATAAAACACAAATAAAATCGGGCACATTATACTGTGAATTCGGGAGAAGTGGACTGCCCCTGAAACCTCCTTAGTGAATTCATCGCCATCTGAGAGATATAGTGGACTACGCTTGGAACTATCCTCTTTTACCAGATATTGATAGAATACACACACAGTAAGTCTCCATCTATTGAGCGAACGGGTTGAGGATTAAAGGCCGTGCTCACAATAACCGACTCATGAAACTTCTAGAGGTCAACCCTGCCCCCCCACCGCGGCCATCACGATTTCTCTCACGTGGTAAGTCCTCTAAGAGTACTACAGCGGGATGTTATACCCTCCACACTATATGTGTTGAACTTATTAGGAGTTTAACTCATCCTTACCTAGTTGTATCATAAGAGTATCGTCACCATAGAGAAGGAGTAGTAGCTACAATTCTACATATAGTATATAAATATATCTGGGTTGATACTCCACACATGTATCATCACTCCAGCTTGTTACTATCACATTGAACATCTTTCATGAAACCAACTCCTAATCAAGTAGGTGGGGTTCCTACTGTAAATGAACTCTACTATGAGCTTAATCCTATCTCCTTCGATGAAACTAGGACTATACTCCTAAAATGACCCTTAGTCATCATGATTTTATGTTTTTCAGGGTCAGACAAATGGCTTACCAACTTTTTATTTTCAAGTGGGGACAATCAGAGATTTAACTCTTCATGACCATATTATTATGACTCTTGACACCTTTTATTAGACCTATAAAGTCTTTGGGTAATTATCAGAGTCTTCTCCTATTAGGAATTATAAGGTAGTTATAAAATTTTTCTTATAGCCGTAGTTTCAAAACGAACAAATTATACGATAATGGTTTACGATAAAGCATATATACATTGTATTTGACTACTCAAATGTTTAAGGTATATATATGCTAAAGAATAGTCAAGAAATTTAAGTTTATCAAACGCATAAAGTGCACACTTAGAGTCAAAGTTTAAGTTTTAACATGTAATTTAGATATATCTGAAAAGTAGTTTAAGTTTATGATTGATCAAAACATTAAGAATTATATATATACTAGAGGAAAATATTTATTATCCATTCTATTAACTTTATTAAGACATTGATGATGTCACAGAAGAGATTTGATATCTTATAAGATGGCTGCTAATTGATTCCTTATCAGATAGCAAAACATCCAATTTACCTTTCCATTTATATTGTTAATAGTATCCGAATTTTCATCTTAAGCAAATCACCATTGTCTTAACTTAGTGATTAGAATATAGAATATAATTTTTCTTTTGTACATGCAACATGTTCATGCTTTCTCAAATAATACATGCATATAATGTATGCATTATAGATCTTTAGTTTTAAAAAATTTCACATTTAAAATCTTCAAAATAATTTAAAATAATTTGAAAAATTATTCATAATTTAATTAACAACGAATATTATAATATTCTTTATAAAGAAGTAAACTTTTTTAAAAAAATGTTTGAAGTGCATGATTATGTAAATAGCAATCATTCAATATATTTTACTATAAAATGATGCACTTATAATTTTAATATATATACACACACATACATAACTTCATGGCTAAAAAAATTTTAAGTTTTAATATTTTTCGTAATTATAAGATTATTCTTATAGCTAAATCATGAAAACAATTAAATATGAGGTGTATAAATTTTTTATTATGAATATATTTTTAATAAGTATAATAAGTTACCTCAACATATGACATTTTTAACTTAATATAGTTCGAATAATAAATATCTCATTGAAGAAAAGCTAGTAGTGAAATGAGAATATTTTTACTTATAAGGTAATTTCAAAAAAATTATTTCATTACTTTGGATATTAAAATATATAACTTTTCAAATTTTGAGAAATGTAATAAGAATCTGATTTAAAATTTCTAAACAAGAATCTCGAACAATTCTCGACAATTAAACCTATATTAAAAATATCAAAATAGATATTTAATTTATCTTTAAACTTAGTTAGAGGAAAATTATAGTTTGTAAAGTCAAAATTGAAATCTGATTTCTAAAAATCTAAATAGGGCCTAATTCAAACATGATAATTATAGGTTAAGGGTAATGTCTAAGATAATAATGAGATTAGGAGGTAGACTTTTCATCTCAATTATAATATTTCATTATAGAAATATTATTCACTTTAGGCAATCTAGTTTTATTAGATCCCAATTAAAGTTAGATGGGTGGCACCAAATTCACACTTGGCTATTCATCATCTTGTACATGGTTATAATTCTAATTCTACTTAATTTAGCATTGTCCGATCATTATTTATATCAGATTCAAAAATGAAAGATAGTAAAGCTCGAACCAACCATAATTTGTAATCATGACTAATCCTAGATAGATTCAGGTATGTCCAAATGGTGATAAAGTTAAGGTTATAACATAAAAAACATCACTTCTAAGTTATAGTGAAGAAAGACTGATGATATATTTAATAAAAGATTTTAGAATCATTGGGTTAGTCAAAATCACAATTTTATCAGTCTAATTGGTCAGGTCGGCGTAACTCAGGTGGGAGGTTTTTTGCTCCTGGCGCTTCTTAATTACAGAACCATGTTGAGTACCCTTCCTTTGTTAAACACCAACTGTATGAATTTTTGAGGAAATGATTTACCCTTTAATTTTCTTATCTTATTGACCTAAAGATACTCAAAAGCCTGTGCCTATTTCAGCTATATTAAAAGTGTACAAATAATATGGTTGTACTCTAATTTTATCAAAATGATAGAAAGATTTCTACCATGTTTTCTATATGCATAATATTTAAAATGTCAGAATACAGATTTATACTGGTAGCTTTTAAATTAGATTATGCAAAATAAAAAGATGTGGGGATCTTACTTAGTTTGAATTTGTAAAAACAATATAATCTAGTTGGATATATAGCAAAATAAATTAGAATCCAATACAAGAGTAAAAAGATATTTAAAGGAACTCAAACTAATTATAAAATGCAATTTAAGCACAAAATTAACATGTGTGTGTGTATAAAGTTGACAACTCCTTAGATGAAGTGTTCAATGTGTCTTTATCCAATGCATGAAGCACAAATAAATGAATAAAGTATCAGAATATATTCATTCAGTAAATTAGAGATAAAGCATGCAAGTCTAGGTAAAGTATCAGAATTTATTCATTCAGTAAATTGAAGATAAAGCATGCAAGTCTAGGTGTAGTGCAGATATATAAATTTTAAAACAAGGAAGGGTGTTTGTTGTAAAGGCATATGAATTGTTCATTTTGTTTACAAACTGAGATAGAAAGAGGAATTCAATAGTATTTAAAATAGTAATTGATATCATTTAATTCTAATGTTAATAGGATCCAATAAATTTATAAACTGACAAATTGGTTAAATTATAGTAAATTAATGAAGCTGTATAAAAAGGAAAGGTTATATAATCAGGTAACTAGTGATGAAATAAATGAGATTAACTAAGAACAATAAAGAGAATAAGTCTGAGCATTAGGCCAAGTAGCCAAACAAATAATTTCTCATAATTAGTAACAAAAATTTTAAACAGCGCAAATCTAATTAAAAGTCGGATAATGTTTGTTTGGGGTCATATAAAAATTTCTATAAATAACTATTCGTATAAAATTTAGTTTACTAAGTAATGAAGAGTAATAAACTATAATAATAAGAAAACTATGATTCACATGCTAATTAGTAGAGCAAAAATTAAACCAAATCACTTCTCTTCCTTTGATGAATATTAAAAAGTATTAACGTGCAATTATCAGATTTTCTCTTCCTCTTATTAGTTTCTATTGCAGTTGGGTATGTGTGAACTTTCCAGTTGTTAACATTAACCAAACTTCAAACTTTCAAGAATTTGAGATACATAAATCTATTCGTTAAAGTTTAAGCAATAAAACTAAAGAAAAAGGATCATGACTATATAAGATACTATTCGGATTGCTAGTTTATTATTCGAAGAAGAAGAAAGATCTCAGCTGGGCGGATCACGATCTCTCCTCCCTCAGCAGTGAGATCGAGCCCGAGATCCCCCTCGACGGTGAGATCTGCCTCTGAAATCCATTGCTCTAACTCTGCCTCGCCTAATCCCAACGAGCCCGTCGACCACTTCCTGGCGGCGTTCACCAAAGCCATTGAGCTCCGAGCTCTAAGCGAGCTTGCCGATCTTTGAGCTTGCCAGGCCAGTCGATCTCTAAGCTCACTAATCTATATGGCGGGCCACTCCAAAATTGTAGGCAACCCCCAAAGGTGGTGAGGAATTTTGAGGTTTTAGGATTTTGAGATTTTTTGTATTTTGATTTGGGATTTGAGATTTTGGGTTTCGGAATTTGGGATTTTGAGAAATTTTCCGTTGAAATTGATTTGGGGTTATTGGGATTTTGAAATTTTTGGCACAAAAATTCTAGATGCTCAATTGGAGGATTTTTGAGACGGAGATTTTGTAATTATGAGGATTTTTGTTTATTCTGATATTTTTTGTTTAATTCTGATATTTTTTGTTTAAATTTTAATAACAACGATTTTTTGCGTAATTCTAAGAATTTTGGGATAGAAATTTATGCAGACATATTTCCTTTCTGTGATTTGATGTAATTTTGAAATTTGAGACAATTTGAGGTAATTTGATTTGGATTTTGTGATGAATTTGTAGTTTAATTGTTTTGATGTAATTTGATGATTTAATGTAATTTTTGCTCATAAATTTATAAGTTATCTATGAGTTTAAGGTAATTTTGCTGATGATTTTTAAGATGAGTAATAAATTTGTGATGAATTTGTACTTTGTGATGAATTTTACTTTATTTGAAGACAAATTCACAGTTTTGTGGACAAAAATTGAATATAGTGGACAAATGCTTTAATAAGTGGACAAAAATAGACAAAAGTGGAGGGGAGTTTAGAAGCGGGAGAAAAACTAATATTAAGTTAATTTGATATTTTTGAGGTAATTTGATGATTTTGATGTAATTTAGTTTTTTAGGTAATCTGTGATTTTGATGTAATTATGTTGATGATTTTTTAGGATGAGTGATGAATTTGTTATTTGTGATGAATTTTACTTTATTTATAGATAAATTCACAGTTAGATTGACAAAATTCAATGTAATTGACGTTTTTTAAATAAATGGACAGAAATAAACAAAAGTCGACAGAAATTTAAGTAGTTCATAATTTTACAATATATAGATAGAAATAATAAAAAGTGAACAAAAAATTCAGAAATTAAATAAAAATAGGTTTTGAGGTAATTTGATGATTTTGATGTAATTTTGCACATGAATTTTTAAGTAATTTGATTTTCTTGAGGTAATTTTGCTGATGATTATTTAGGATGAGTGATAAATTTGTGATGAATTTTCTCTATTTGTAGACAAATTCACAGTTTGGTAGACAAAAATTGAATATAATGGACAATTTTTCATTAAATGCACAGAAATTTAAGCAGTTGGACTATTTTTTGCAATATATGGACATAAATAGTCAAAAGTGGGGGAAATTTAAAAATTGGATAAAAATTGATTTTAAGGTATTTTGATGATTTTGAGATAATTTGAAGATTTTGATGTAATTTAACTCATGAATTTTAGGTAATTGGTGATTTTGAGATAATTTTACTGATGATTTTTAGGATGAATGATAAATTTGTTATGAATTTATTTTATTTGTAGATAAATTCACATTTTGATGAATAAAAATTGATTATAATAAACAAATTTTCTAATAAGTTGACAGAAATAGGCAAAAGTGGATAAAAATTTAAGCAGTGGAACAAATTTTACAATATGTATAAAGATATAGTCAAAAGTGGATGGAAAATTTAGACATTGAACAAAAACGTATTTTGAGGTAATTTGATGATTTTAATGTAATTTTGCTCATAAATTTTGAAGTAATTTGTGATTTTGAAGTAATTTTATTTATGATTTTTATGACGGGTGATAAATTTGTGATTTATGATGAATTTTATTTTATTTGTGACAAATTTACAATTTGATTGATAGAAGAATATAGTGGACAATTTTTCAGTTAGAGAACATAAAAAAAAGCAAAAATGGACAGAAAAAATAAACAGATTTCTATTTATCTAATTTCGTAATTTTAAAATTTGATGTAATTTTGTAATTTTGCCGAGCTTTTGCCTCCGAGCTCGTCACTTCGCCTCCATGCTAGACAAGTTATGCTAATTTTTAGTATAATATATACATTTTTAAATTAATAAAATAAAAGATAAACAACCAAATTAGTGAAAATCAATAAATAAATATTCATGTGTTAAATAATTTTTGTTGTATAAACAATAGAGGTTAAATACTTTTATAAAACAAGTCATTTATTACTTTTTTATTTCATTTAATCTTATTTTTCAAATATTTTAATTATTTTTTAAATATTTTGACCAAGTAAAGTGGACCACCTTTTCATGGAGCAATTTTTTCTTTTTTGGCTATTTCACAATTCAAAATTGAAGATAACAGTTAGTTCTATCAAAAGGACAAAAGGTAAAATGACAAAACAAAAGGTAATACAGGCATTAATCAAATACAATGTAACTTGTATAGCCATGTGGTGGGGACAGACTCTTAGAAGCACAAAATTCTTGATCAAAGTTCTTATCAGCATACTCGCAAACTTCTAGCCTTTTTTGACATTTCAAACAATTATTATTGAGACCTTGGAAGCAATTTTCTCGACTATTATAATTAGGAGAAACAATAGTATATTAAAGAAGAACGTATTTATCAGTAAATTTGTGCAAAATATTCCTTGGGTTAAATTGAAATGTAAGCATTTCCTTAATTTATTAATTGGAAAATATGTGTTGAAATATATGTAAATGTCTCTAAATGATATAAAAAATTGACTTAAACAAAATTAAAATTAAATATTTTTTCTATATTTTTTTCGAGTTATAAGAATATTTATTTCTTATAATACTTATTATTGTTATTTTTACAGAATATTCTAAATTATTTTGAATATTTCACTATTTTGATCAATATAAAACTAAGGATATTTGTACACACATATATATATAAGAATTATGTATATGTATGTGTATACAAACTTTTTCCATATTTGTAAACATAAAATTAAGGATATTTGTCCGTGTCACGTCTCGTATCCCGCTCTCGTATCCTGCTTTCGTGTCCCGAACTAATAACTATGCTTAGTGCCGCAAACAAGTTAATGCTTTCTTGTTTGTCCTTGTGTGCTTGTAGAACCTTTGTATGCTCCTGCTTCCTTCAATGGAGCCATTGCGTGGTGCAATCAAGATTCAACCCAAATTTATGAAAGAAACTTTAATTGCCCCCGTGGGTTCGATCCCTTCCGAGCTTTAGTGCATGAAACGCTAGAGTTAACCACCTAGAAACCTAAAATACATTTTTATTAACGAATTAAAAAGGATACTAATTACTGCTCTCTAACTTTATATGAAATTTTCAGGTTAATTCGCTCACAATTCAAGCCACTACGGTGCGAGTAAGCAATTTCCAATTGGGGGCCCACTTTAGTTCCCACCACCCCACCTTCTAATAAGGGTAACGGGCCGAACAGTGGAAAGAGCCTGCTGAATCTGCCCACAGTCAAGCATATTTCTTTAAACTTTGAGCGTAAACTCTAATAATTGTATTATGTCTTTAAGAATGATCGATCAATGATCCGATCCAAATATGGCAGCCCAACTTTCAGGCCCATATCAGTTCATCTGCATGTATGGCTGGCCTGGGTCATCACAGTACACTGAGATGAAATCCCTTTCCTTGCGCAAAATGATGTTCACCAAGAGCATTTGACACTTCCTTCCCATGTACAAGAGAGTCTTCAAATTAGAGTGCAAAAGGATCACCACTATTAAGCAACAATTGAGCTCACAGTGTGTAACACCCCGATTTTAAAAAACCTAATTTATGCTTTAATTTTCGATTATAAGATAATAATCGATAGTCAGAGTTATAGATTCGGTGGTCATGAAATTATTAGTTAATGTTGATATGATGATGAATACTATGTGTATCACCAAGTGTGATATGTGCAAGTGATGATATGTAATAATATATGGTTATACTTTAAGACCATATGTGACACCCGGATTATTAAAATCCAGGATTTATAATGTAAATATTAACTATTGAAAATAATTACGTGACAATTGGAAACCCGTAAGCGAAACAGATAATTCAGGTGATAAGTAATTACAAAGTTTAACTGTAATGCTCGAATTATTTTAATATGGATTAGTGTTCTAATTTTTTATTTTTATACAGGATGTTATAATTAATGTCGTAATCTTGTGATTATGATCTTGTTATGATTTTTGGATAATTACTTAATAATCTCTAAGTGTGTATAATTGTATATATATACTTATAAATATTTGTATATATACAAGCCCTAACTAGTATTCTATCCCACTCCACAACCATTCATTTTTTTAAATTAAGAGAATAAATCTCTAATTATTGTAAATAATTATATATATGGATCTAATAATTGTTCTATACAAGATCCACGCATAAACTAAAAACCTCCTTATCAAGATTAAAGGGAAGGAGGGTTTAGGCATACCTGATTCCATCACGAAAGGAATGTCGAAGGTTACACGATCTCGAGGACGCCAATGTTGAGGGAGGAAATTCTCTCTCCAGCGGCAATTCTCTTCTTGATCCTTAGAGGAGATGGGAGGCCTCTAAGAGAGAGATTAAGTCATAATAGTTGGTGGTAGAGAGGGAATCCTACCCATGATATATATAGCATAAAGGAATCCTAGTTCAACTCATCATAGATATAGGCCCTTGATTGATAACACGAGTTTCACATTTGTGGATGAGTCTCACATCTTAATTTAGATACACTCATAGTTAAGTGTAATTGAAACGTATCTTGACCCAAACCATTAGGCTTGATCAATTCTTTATTGGGTCATAAATACAATTAAACTTGTTAGTTCCAAATTAATTTAGACTCTAATCCAAATAAGTCTAACAATCTCTTACTGGGGCCAAAAAGTCTTGCTAGAGGAATGTTATACAAAACTTTATGATAACAAAACTTTAACCGTCAATAAATCATGTTTCAAAACAATATGATCCATTAAGTGCCCTGCTACCGAATATGGCGGTCGTTACCTTCTATATAATTGAGGTAGCACCTTCCATATCACAAGTTTTAGAACCCTTAATGACATAGATTAAATGTGGACGTTTGCATGAAAATGTCCTCTGATAAAAAAAAGGTATAATTCCAATTGGTTTTCACTTATGGCTCTGACGAGTCTAAGTTTATGACTCCAACAAGTTTAACCTTGTGACTCCAACGAGTCAATCTTTATGACTCCAACGAGTCAACTGCTAACAAACTCAAATGCGCAAATTAAATTCAAAAAAAAATTTAAAGAAAGCAATTATCACTTTATTATCAGAATCAATAAATATGCATAACGTGCATTTAGAAATAATATTTGTTTCATAAAATTATTTACTCCCACTAAATCAAGATATCATCATGACTAACTATCCCTATATGAGTAACATTCTCTAAGAATATTTCAAGTGAAAATTCTTTAATGAGTGGATCTGTAATGTTAAAAATAGTACTAAAACGATCAACAGACACAATGTGATTCCGAACTTTATCCTTAATGACAAAAATTTGATGTCGATATGCTTCGACCTTACTGAACTCTTGTCACTATTGCAGTAGTGCTCTATAACTCTTATTGTCACAATGTAGCTTTAATGGTCGTTCTCAGGATTGATCAAGTATCTGACAAATTTCTCAATGGTATATGCTATATCTGGATGAGTACAAACTTGAGCATACATCAAATTTCTAACTGCCGTTGCATATAGAATGTCTTTCATTTGCTCTTTATGTAGGTCGTTTTTGAGACATTGGAATAGACTCAACTTATCTCTCCTAGAGCAATTCTTCACGTCACCTCTATCTAGCACCTTATCGATATAGGCCTTTTGTGATAAACTTAATATTCCACGTGTCCTGTCATGTTGAATTTGGATATCTATCATAAAAGAAATATTTTCAAGATCTTTTATCTCAAAATTCTTTAAGAGAAAACTTTGGTCTCAAGTAAAAGAGCCATAAAGTTACTTGCTAGTAGAATGGCATACACATATAGCATAAGAAATATAAGTGTACTCTCTTTAAATTTCTGGTAAATGCATTGATCAGCCACATTCTCCTTAAAATAAAAAATCAGATATTATTTGATCAATCAAATACCATTGAAGGGATGCTTACTTTAAACCATAAACGAATTTTTTTAATTTGCAAACCAAATACTACAAATATTTGGCTTCAAAATTGTCTGGTTACACCATATAGATTTCTTTCTCAATGTCGTCATTGAGAAAGACAGTCTTAATATCCATTTGGTATAATTTCAGGTTGAAGTGGGTCACTAGTGACATGATAATTCTAAAAGAAGTCTTCATGAAAAATGGGAAGAAAGTCTCATTATAGTCAATGCCCTCTGTTTGAGTGAACCCTTTGTGACACGACGTGCCTTATACCTTTGGACAGTGCCTTTCAGATCCTGTTTGATTTTGAACACCCATTTACAACCAATCGTTTCTTTCCTTTAGGAAACTCTGCTAAATCTCAAACATCGTTGTCCTTCATGGATTTTAACTCATATTTCATGGCGTTTGACCACTTAATGGTGTGGATGCTGAGTTTGACCTCATTTAAGGATGTGGGTCATCCTCTAGTCTTATGTCAAACTCATGCCCTATGAGATAAACTATATAGCCATTTGCAATGGCTGATCTCCTCTCCCTAGTTAATTTCTTAGGCATTTGTGGTTGAGAATTTTCAGGTTCTATCTCATCAGCAGGATCTACTTCAGGATGAACTGTATATGTACCTTATAAGAATATAACTGTATTTTCATGCTGAAGTTCAACAACTACTTCATCATTTAGAATAGTTGTCATGAGTATAACAATATGTTTTTCCTTAAATGTGAAATCCTTATATATAGTTGACTGATGCTGTTCTAAATATCCTCAAAAAAATTCAGCATTATCCGTCTTTATGTTCTTAGTGGAGGAACAATAAAACCTAAAATCATTATACCTCTCAAAATACCCTACGAATAAACAACCAACTGTCCTTGAGTCCAGCTTCTTCTCATATGGTATATATGGTTGAGCTTCTGCTGAACAACCCCAAACATGTAGATGCCTAATACTGAAAGATATCCCAGTTTATAACTCATATAGGGTTTTAGTTACTGTTTTACTAGGTACTCTATTAAGGAAGTAGACAACCGCCTTTAAAGTTTTACTTTATAATGACTCTGGTAGAGTAGTGTGAGCTATCATACTCATAATCATGCCTTTTAGTGTGCGATTTCGTCTCTCAGCAACACCATTTTGACAAGGTGTCCCTGTCATGGTGTACTGGGCTACAATACCACACTCTTCCAAAAAATTGGCAAAAGATCATGGACATCTACCTAATCCGTCGTATCTGCCATAGTACTCACCACCACGGTCGGATCAACGGCTTTAATCTTTCTTTTTATTTGATTGATAACTTCAGCTTTATAGATTTTAAACATGTTAAGTGATTAAAATTTCTCATGAATCAAGTATAGGCCCCTAATAGGAGTAATCGTCTGTGAAAGTGATGAAATATTCGTGATCATTTCAAGAAGCTATAGGGAATGGACAACAAATGTCTGTATATACCAAATCCAAGACACCTGAACTCCATCTGGCACCAAACTTTTAATGTTTCTTTAACTAATGTTTGCTTAATGTCTAGGCTATTCACATATAAAGATTCAGTATATGAAGCATAAAGTTTCAATTTATATACCCACCAATCAAAATTCTAGTACCAATACCTTATATTTGAAAAATAGACTAATCATTTCATTATCAAGAGTGACAGTAAAATCAAATCTGTCTAACAATAAAGAACTCTTATCCCTTTAAACCATTCATATCAAACAACACATTCACATACAAATGAGATACACACATGCCTAGCAATCATAGCAATCATTCCTAGCAATCAATTCTTTACTTGTGACAACTATTCTAGATAAAATTTTTATTATAAATCCTGAGCTCTGATACCAACTGTAACAGTCCCAGATTTCTAATATCCTCAATTAATATAAATATCCTTTTAAATTGACAGATTATCATAATCATCTCCAAATCCTTGAAAATTTCAGCAGCACCTCCTTTGTAAATATTGATGTGTTCAAATATACATTTCAAATCACAATAATTTCGGCCAACACCAGCCTACTTATTCTCAATTCAAACATATAAACTAAACTTAACGATCACCCACGTAATCATAAAAATATTTCAGCTCACAGCAGCTTACTTATATGAAAACAAAATAATTAAACACTCGAGAGCACTCCTCTCGGTATCCATAGAATAATGTCAAACTATCTGTAACTCTAATTCGTCATAATCATAACTAAACTCATATCTCCATACAATACATAAGTTCAGACTATCCATCTTACAATACTAACACTTACTACAAGTACACATCAAATAGGATTATGAACATATAAAATAAGAACTAAATTACATCCTCAATACATTCATTATTAGCAAAATCCCCAACAAAATGCATAAACTTAAAGTTGATCCTCCGCCATGTTGCGACCTGAAAACATGAAACTAGGAAGGTGTGAACTTAATAGCTCAGTGAGTAGAGATAGAAGAAAAATCAGATAATAGTAAATATAATCAATAATAAGAATGATTTTTTGAGTAATACGGCAGATCTGGAAGAATAAGTGAAAAAGAAAATCAATAATATATGATGAAACAATTGGGCTCCATAATCTTTGGGGACGGTCTGACTCTTTGGTCACTGATTTCTTATAACATTTCTTGTATTCTATACCACATGTTATAGGGTCTATAGGTTCAGTAAAATTAGCTAAGCTATTATAGTTTAATATCAAATTCTTCTTATGTATTCACAATACGTTTCATATATCATGTACGGGTGCGCCAGTCACACTCCCACTATCTTAAATATAGTTCATGCATTCAGATAACACATGCATCACAAAACATACTTTTATATCATGCAATCTTATCACGCTTCACATATCACAATATCATAATATACTTCAAAACATTCACATGTCATACTTAATGAGATATATATTATATGTTATTCATATGCATATGCAATTCACACGTGAAGTGTGAAAATTCTCCGTCTTCCCCCTCCTGCTGGCTCTCACCTGACCCCTTCCTCGTTGTATAAAAATATATAACACAATAACACTATCTTCCTCCTCCTACCGCCTCTCGCTCGACTCCTTCCTTCAATAAGCATGAATGCAAAAGACATATTTATATTTTCACGCAAATAGCAACCAATATAGCAATGATATGAATATCAAATAAATACTATGGTTTGCTTCCCAGCTCATCAACTCCATTACCAAGAATTTCATGCAGTTCACTGCGTTTATATACATACACCCAGATAACAATCAATTCATCATATTACAACAATTTAACCATTTATTATAATTTGATTCTCAGCTTATCACTTCTATTACTAGAGAATGTATGTAATTCACTGTATATGCATATGCAAATATAAGTTACAGTTCACCTTCCTGTTTTGTAATTCTATTATCAATAAGATGTATATGGTTCACTGGTTAAACATTTACACATGAGTTGTAAGTCAACAGTAAAGTAATTTACATATCTCATTCATATGATTGAGTTCTCATTCATATTGTGAACAACTGCGTATCCAAATAGAGATGTATGCATATGAGCATGTATAACTGTATACATCACGTCATACTTAATCAACATTTATGCTTCAGTATCATTCATATGTAACAATCATTTTACACACAAAATAAATATCAACGTCAACCATTCAACATTTTGTCTAACATTTGATTACACTTCTATACATATATTCCTAATTCGTACTAGTAAGTCTTGTAGCTAGTTATACTCTACCCTTTATACATCATATTGTTTAACTGATAGAGTTGATAAATTCACTTGATCATAGTCACTTTC
This sequence comes from Agave tequilana, assembly GCA_038442645.1. Classification (NCBI taxonomy): domain Eukaryota; kingdom Viridiplantae; phylum Streptophyta; class Magnoliopsida; order Asparagales; family Asparagaceae; genus Agave; species Agave tequilana. The sequence goes on along the minus strand of JAVJIF010019964.1, from coordinate 22,537 downwards.
AGTCAGCACATCTGTGGTTTTAAATTTTACTTATACGCTCGTATACTTTTTACTAATTGTACCATCATATCTTCTTCTTATTCTTACACTAATTAATTAACCCCTCTTCATATGTACATTAGGAAGAGGCTTAGATGTCCGAAGTCAGAGGATGAGGGTGAAAAACACCTAGAGGGGGGGTGAATAGGTGTGAATGCTAATCTAATGATCTTTTTAAACTTTAATTAAATGAGTGATGTAACGATCTCTCAAAACACGACTAAGAGCCGAATACCCCTTGCGAGGTTCTGAACTCCTTCCTCCCAATTCCCCTTAAATGGGTTAGAGGTGCGCAATGCAACCGTGTTGTATTGAGGTGTGATCGATCAATGCCAAGTATGATGATGTAAAAATGAAATGCACACAATGTAACACAACAAGTATAGCAAGTAAAGTAAACAAGATAAGATTGCACAAGTAGAGGGTTAGTTCTCAAGCAAATAATTCAAGACAATATAAAGCAAGAGAAATTGAAAGCAAGAATAACGCAAAGGCAATCGCAAACAAGATGATTTGTTTCGAGGTTCGAGCACACTTGCTCTAGTCCCCGCCTTCACCTCCGTGAAGGGTTTCCACTATCCACCGAGGATGCCTTTACAATTGGTCTACCGAAGACCGAGCACCGAGCTCCACCAAGTACAAAGGACCTCTACCGAAGAGGTTGCTCCACAAAGAAGGAATTACAAGAACAAAGTGATCACAACTTGATCACTACACTTTTTCTCAAACTCTTTTACAAACTCTCTCACTTCAATTACAACTTCACTATAGAATGAGTATAGGATTTTTGGCTCTATGAAGTGTGGTGAGAAAACTTTCAGTTGTAGAGTGATATAGAGAATCAAACACAACTGAAAAACAATCTTGAAAGAGTAGGAATTGAAAGCTTCAAACAATTTTTTCTTTTCTCTTTTGAAAACAACAAACTTGAGGATTTTTCTAAGTGAAATGCAAGAGAGACTTCTCCTCTATTTATAGGCTTAAAAATAGGTTAAAAACAATTTATTTTTGTCTTATTTTCTCTGAAAAAGCTCCCCAACAAATCACCAAAAATCTGTTAAAGCTGAAACAAAAAACAGATTTTTCAGAACTGCCCAAAGAGGAAAGAGCCGTTGCTAAGTTGCAGGCTTGGCGGTCGACCGGTCCGGTCGACCGCCAGCCTAGCTGGAAGTAGCCGTTGGCTCCCGGTCGACCGGTCCGGTCGACCGACCCAAAAGGAGGAAACACAGTTTCCTTCTTCCGGTCGACCGGTCCGGTCGACCGAAAATTCCCGAGAGCAGAATGCTCTCCGTCGGTCGACCGGTACGGTCGACCGACGGACATGCACAAACAGTGCATGTCCAGGCACATCGCCGGTCGACCGGGCCGGTCGACCGATGTTGCCTGAAACAGAAAAACTGGGCTGTTTTGAGTTTAGAAAAATTTTGATAATATTTTGAAAATACATATAGCTAAGTATTATGCAGAAAATAGTTTATACACATGTTTTAAACAAGTTTTCAGGATATAAAACTTTGGTACATGTATATATAAACTAAGGCATAAAACTTAGAAATAACCATTTTCAATAACCATTTTCAAAACATAGGAAATACATGAAACAAGTGTGTGTGCAAATCCTAGAGCCAAATTTCCTATATTCAAACTTTAACATTCTAAACTTACAAACTTCTAAAAGACTTCAAAGCTATTCTTCAAGGTGGGCTATCTTCACTTGATCTTCAATATTGCAACTTGAGCCCAATTGAATTGTCTTGAGTCCAAAAATCTTGTATTTGAGTGAGAGTACTTCTAGTATGATAATAAACCTGAAACACACTTAAACAACAATTGTTATTAGTACAAATAACTAATATGTTTTGTAATCATAAAAATACACTAAACAAGGGTGATTGTAACCTTGGGCCAACAATCTCCCCTTTTTTGATGATGACAAAACATATAAGTTATTGAAACAAATAAAGGAGGAAAAGCTTGGAAAGCTCCCCCTCAAACAATGCTATGTATTTATCATGAATATGAAAAGCTATGTAAGCATACATAAAGCATTTAACAAACAATAGTTTTTGTCCAAAAACTCAAATAAACAAAAACTTTCTTTTTCTTCATGAAATGAAACTCAAATAGTATCAAACTTAGAAAGTTTAAACTTAAACACTTGTTTTCCAAATATCAACAAACTTATTCTCCCCCTTTTTGTCATACATCAAAAAAGGTTAAAACAAAACAATTGAAAAACAATTTTATTTTAAGAATCCATAATACAAACATTCAACTCACCACAAATAAAGGAAAATCTAGCATAGTCTAAAGGTTTAGTAAAAATATCGGCAAGTTGAAAATCGGTAGAAACATAATCAATATCAATATCACCTTTCTCATAATGATCTCTAAGAAAGTGATACCTAATGTCAATGTTTTTGGTTTTACTATGTTGATTTGCATTCTTTGTCATGTGAATAGTACTAGTATTATCACAAAATATTTTAACATGATCAAAGTGTAAATCATAGTCAAGGAGAGTATGTTTCATCTAAAGAACTTGTGCACAACAAGCTCCGGCCGCAACATACTCCGCCTCGGCGGTTGATAGGGCTACCGAATTTTGCTTTTTGGAAGACCAAGATACAAGACAATTACCTAAGAATTGACATGTTCCACTTGTGCTCTTCCTATCTACCCTACAACCCGCATAGTCGGCATCCGAAAAACTCTTCATTTCAAATAATCCGGTTTTAGGATACCACAAACCCATTTCAATAGTGCCCTTAAGGTATCTAATTATGCGTTTAAACCGCTATTATGTGAGATTCTTTAGGACAAGATTGAAAACGTGCACAAAGACAAACGGAAAACATAATATCCGGCCTACAAGCCGTCAAATAAAGCAAGCTACCAATCATGCTACGGTATAATTTAATGTCTACACTTTTACCTTGTTCATCCTTGTCAAGCTTTGTAGTTGTTGCCATGGGAGTTTTGCTTACTCTTGATCCTTCAAGCCCAAACCTTTTGATTAGTTCCTTTGTGTACTTGGTTTGATTGATGAAGATCCCATCCTTCCTTTGCTTGATTTGGAGTCCAAGGAAATAGTTGAGCTCCCCCATCATAGACATTTCAAATTCATCCTTCATGCATGACTCAAAAGCTTTGCAAAGAGATTCATTAGTAGAACCAAAATAATATCATCTACATAAATTTGCACAATAAGAATGTCATTTTCTACATGTTTTGTAAACAAAGTTGTATCAATTTTACCTTTCTTAAAACCATTTGAAATCAAAAAGGAGGAAAGTCTTTCATACCAAGCCCTAGGAGCTTGTTTTAAACCATAAAGAGCTTTTATCTATTTAAAAACAAATCCGGATGTGTAGGATCAACAAACCCGGGGGGTTGTTCAAATACACCTCCTCTTCAATAAATCCATTTAGAAAAGCACTTTTAACATCCATTTGAAATAATTTGAAATCTTTATATGAGGCAAATGCTAATGTCATCCGTATGGCTTCAAGCCGTGCTACGGGTGCAAAGGTTTCTTCAAAATCGATCCCTTCGATTTGAGTGTAACCTTGGGCAACTAACCTAGCCTTGTTTCTAACTACATGACCCGATTCATCCAACTTATTCTTAAAGATCCACTTAGTACCAATTGTTGGTCTATCGTGGGGCCTAGGAACAAGGTGCCAAACTTGGTTGCGCTCAAATTGATTGAGTTCCTCTTGCATGGCTAGCAACCAATATGAATCGGCCTCGGCTTCGAGCACATTTTTGGGTTCTATGTGTGAAATAAATGCAAAGTGGCCACAATAATCTTGAATTTTAGAGCGAGTAGTTACCCCTTTTGATACTTCACCTATGACGAGGTCCTTGGGATGATGAGGATTGAATCTCCAATCCTTAGGTAGTGGTTGAGTAGGCTCCACCTCATTTGTTTGATGTTCATTTCCTTGGGCCTCTTCCACTTTGGCTTCACTTCCATCATCATCCTTTGGCTTGTCTCCCATGGTAGAAGCATCCTCCAAGGTGACTTTCTCTCCAGCCTTCATGCAAAGCATCTATTTCTACAACATTCTTAACAAACTTGTTAGATTCCTCAAACTTAACATGAATAGACTCTTCAATAGTCAAAGATGATCTAATGAAAACTCTATAAGCTTTACTAGTGTTTGAGTAACCTACAAAAATAGCCTCATAAGATTTAGGATCAAATTTTCCTAAAAAATCTTTTGTGTTTAAAACAAAGCATTTGCAACCAAAAACTTTAAAATAGGAAACATTAGGTTTTCTAGAAAAATACATTTCAAAAGAAGTTTTAGTTGTATTTTTACACAAGAAAACACGATTTGATATGTAGCATGATGTATTTACGGCCTCGGCCCACAAATAATGTGGTAGACCATATTCACTTAGCATTGTCCTAGCCATCTCTTGTAATGTTCTATTTTTCCGTTCAACTACTCCATTTTGTTGTGGAGTTCTAGGACAAGAAAGTTCATGCTTTATTCCATGTTCATCACAAAAAGTGGTAAAGGGTTGGTTAATGAATTCACCTCCTCTATCACTTCTTATTCTCAAAATCGAAACATCTTTTTCTTTTTCAACTCTTTTCTTAAAAATTTGAAAATATGAAATGCTTGGCTTTTATGTTCAAGAAAGAAAACCCAAGTGAATCTTGAAAAATCATCAACCAAAACATAAGCAAATCTATTCCCACTTAGACTTTTGGTTTGTGTTGGGCCAAATAGATCCATATGGATTAACTCCAAAGGACGTGATGTCATGATATCCTTAATTGACTTGAAAGAAGACTTAGTTTGTTTCCCAAATTGACATGCGTCACAAACTCGGTCCTTTTCAAATTCAAGTAAGGAATACCTTTCACCATTTCCTTTGAATTTAATCTAGAAATATGATCAAAAGAAATATGCCCTAATCTCCTATGCCACAACCAAGAGTCATCATCGAGGGCTTTCAAACAAGTAATATTACAAGACATATTTAACATATCAATCATATAAACATTACTTTCACGAAAACTGGAAAATACACAAACATTAGAAATTCTATCAATAACTTTACAAGCAACATTATCAAAATAACATCAAATCTTTATCACAAAGTTGACTAACACTCAGAGATTATGCTTGAGGCCATCAACTAAACTACATTTTCAATTAAAGGAGAGGTGCCAAGTTTTACATTACCAATACCGATGATTTTACCCTTAGCGTCATCTCCGAAGGTGACGGTGCCACCTTCATGATATCTTGATAGGGTTGCAAAGTTGTTGATGTCCCAAGTCTGTGCCTTGAGCAACCGCTATCAAGATACCACAAACCTCTACGTCGTTGGGCTTTGGAAAGTACCTACATCATTTAAAACATTGTTGACTTTGGTACCCAAACTTTCTTGGGTCCTTGAAAGTTAGTGTTACGAACCCAAACATTATGATGTGATGCACTTAGTCTATCATAACAAAAATTAGCTAAGTGTCCTTTCCGCCCACAATGTGAACATGAGTACACTTTTCTATACATGAAAGCATGATGTGTAGTGTGAGCATGTTTTGGGGTTTTTCCATGTTGTTTAGGTTGTGTAGCATGAACATGAACATGAGCATGAGCATTTTTCTTTGGGGCTTGTTTCTTAGGAAACATAGCCTCAATTTTTTTCTTGTTAAACTCACAATCTTTCAAAACAACACTTAATGTGTCTAATCTTTCCTTAAGCATGGAAACTTCATTTGAATCAATTAGTGGGGCCTTACCTTTGCAAGAGATCTTATATTTTTCAAATCATTTTTGGTAGTGGCCAAAGTGGAAACCAACTCATCCTTTTCTTTTGTAAGAGTAAAAACTTGAAGACTTAAAGATTCATTTTCCTTTTCATTTTAATATACTTTTTCTTTAAGAAATCATAGTTTTGTGACAACTCAACAAAAGCCTCTTCTAACACATCCATAGAAAGTTCATTATCATGAGAAGGGGAAGAGGTTACCTTGCTTGTGCCTTCATTAGCCATGAAGCACATGTTAGCGGTGTCTATTTCTTCCTCGGATTCGGTCTCCGAATCCCAAGTTGCCTTCATAGCCTTCTTCTTGTAGGGCTTCTTTGATGTGGAGGGCTTAGCTTTGTCCGGACATTCCGCAACAATGTGTCCGGGCTTTTGGCAATTGAAACAAGTGATCTTTCTTTCTTCTTTGCCTCCTTGCCATCTTCTTCTACCTTGGTACTTCGCCTTGTTGTACATCCTCCGGACATTCTTAACAAGGAGAGAGAGCTCCTCATCATCTTCTTCTTCATCATCTTCATCGGAGTGTGTAGCTTGGCTCTTGAAGGCGATGGTCTTCTTTTTGATAGGAGCCATATCCTCCCTTGCTTTCCTTTCCATCTCATGGGTTTTGAGGTTCCCAATGAGACCTATGAGCTCCATCTCTTCATTGTCGTTGAGTTCCTTCAAGGTTGTAGGTTTAACTTCCCATGAAGGAGGAAGAGCCCGGATGATCTTCCTTACTCTTTGATCATTGTTGATATCTTCACCTAAAGAAGAGAGTCCATTAGTAATCTTGGTAAATCTTGTAACCATATCATCTATGGTTTCATTTTCTTGCATGCTAAATGTTTCATATTGAGACCGAAGAAGGTCAATCTTAGCCTTCTTTACTTGTGAGGTCCCCTCATGAGTGACTATCAAGTGTGACCAAATCTCAAATGCGGACTTGCAATGTATAACCCTAGCTATGTCATCATCATTTAGGGCTTGAAGAAGTGCATAGTGAGCTTTGGCATTGGCATCGAATTCCTTAGTCTCTATTTCGGACCAAGTGGATTCGTCACCGGGGGGTACACTAAAGGACTTAGTCACGGCCTTTGCAACTCGGCTACCTAGAGATTGCAAAAACACGGTCATCTTAACTTTCCATATGGGAAAGTTAAGTCCATCAAACTTAGGAGGGGTCTTAATTCCATCGGCCATTTTTACTATATGAATGTGAATGAAATGATTAGCAAATTAGGATCTTCTCTAAGGTGGTTAAACCAAATCCTAGAGTCCAAGCTCTGATACGAATTGAAAAACACCTAGAGGGGGGGTGAATAGGTGTGAATGCTAATCTAATGATCTTTTTAAACTTTAATTAAATGAGTGATGCAACGATCTCTCAAAACACGACTAAGAGCCGAATACCCCTTGCGAGGTTCTGAACTCCTTCCTCCCAATTCCCCTTAAAATGGGTTAGAGGTGCGCAATGCAACCGTGTTGTATTGAGGTGTGATCGATCAATGCCAAGTATGATGATGTAAAATGAAATGCACATAATGTAACACAACAAGTATAGCAAGTAAAGTAAACAAGATAAGATTGCACAAGTAGAGGGTTAGTTCTCAAGCAAATAATTCAAGACAATATAAAGCAAGAGAATTGAAAGTAGGCCTGTCAATGGTCGGGTCCAGACCCGGACCCGACCCGATTAAGCGGGTATGGAAAGGGTTGCTCTGGACCCATACCCGTTTACCCGTATACCCATATAACCGAGTATTAAATGGGATGGGTTTGATTTTACTTGAACCAGACCCGATTGCCCATTTACCCATTTCAAAACATAAATATAAATAATACTAATAGAATTAAAACTCTCTCAAGACTCTATCAGTAAATGATCCTTTGTGCTTTAAATGTTGAAAACTGTTGGTTGATTAGTGGGTGATTATATTGTTGTGTTTTCCCAAATAAATTTGGAAGCCTTACTTTAAATTTTTTTTCTTTATTAAAGTCTTTCATCGAAATTTTCCCTTCACCTCTTGGACCTGGTTACATTTTATCTTTTATTGATATTAAAACATGCTTTCTTTCTCTTTACAAAAATTTTTTCCTCTCTTTATGTGTTTTTGTTACTGTATTTGTTTATGTTTTTTTTTATGGGTCTGGGTAAACGGGTCTGGACCCGCGGGTACAGCGGGTCCGGGTATGGAAACCCACCTTCTGGACCCGCGGGTAAATGGGACGGGTATGATACCCTCTTGAGTAAACGGGTCCGGGTATGGTACACCTGTACCGCCCCGAACCCGACCCATTGACAGGCCTAATTGAAAGCAAGAATAACGCAAAGGCAATCGCAAATAAGATGATTTGTTTCGAGGTTCGAGCACACTTGCTCTAGTCCCCGCCTTCACCTCCGTGAAGGGTTTCCACTATCCACCGAGGATGCCTTTACAATTGGTCTACCGAAGACCGAGCACCGAGCTCCACCAAGTACAAAGGACCTCTACCGAAGAGGTTGCTCCACAAAGAAGGAATTACAAGAACAAAGTGATCACAACTTGATCACTACACTTTTTCTCAAACTCTTTTACAAACTCTCTCACTTCAATTACAACTTCACTATAGAATGAGTATAGGATTTTTGGCTCTATGAAGTGTGGTGAGAAAACTTTCAGTTGTAGAGTGATATAGAGAATCAAACACAACTAAAAAACAATCTTAAAAGAGTAGGAATTGAAAGCTTCAAACAATTTTTTCTTTTCTCTTTTGAAAACACAAAACTTGAGGATTTTTCTAAGTGAAATGCAAGAGAGACTTCTCCTCTATTTATAGGCTTAAAAATAGGTTAAAAACAATTTATTTTTGTCTTATTTTCTCTGAAAAAGCTCCCCAACAAATCACCAAAAATCTGTTAAAGCTGAAACAAAAAACAGATTTTTCAGAACTGCCCAAAGAGGAAAGAGCCGTTGCTAAGTTGCAGGCTTGGCGGTCGACCGGTCCGGTCGACCGCCAGCCTAGCTGGAAGTAGCCGTTGGCTCCCGGTCGACCGGTCCGGTCGACCGACCCAAAAGGAGGAAACACAGTTTCCTTCTTCCGGTCGACCGGTCCGGTCGACCGAAAATTCCCGAGAGCAGAATGCTCTCCGTCGGTCGACCGGTACGGTCGACCGACGGACATGCACAAACAGTGCATGTCCAGGCACATCGCCGGTCGACCGGGCCGGTCGACCGATGTTGCCTGAAACAGAAAAACTGGGCTGTTTTGAGTTTAGAAAAATTTTGATAAATATTTTGAAAATACATATAGCTAAGTATTATGCAGAAAATAGTTTATACACATGTTTTAAACAAGTTTTTCAGGATATAAAGCTTTGGTACATGTATATATAAACTAAGGCATAAAACTTAGAAATAACCATTTTCAATAACCATTTTCAAAACATAAGAAATACATGAAACAAGTGTGTGTGCAAATCCTAGAGCCAAATTTCTTATATTCAAACTTTAACATTCTAAACTTACAAACTTCTAAAAGACTTCAAAGCTATTCTTCAAGGTGGGCTATCTTCACTTGATCTTCAATATTGCAACTTGAGCCCAAATTGAATTGTCTTGAGTCCAAAACCTTGTATTTGAGTGAGTACTTCTAGTATGATAATAAACCTGAAACACACTTAAACAACAATTGTTATTAGTACAAATAACTAATATGTTTTGTAATCATCAAAATACACTAAACAAGGGTGATTGTAACCTTGGGCCAACAGAGGTACTTAATAAAGTTAGCATATACAAGATTAACTCATATGCGGCCTGCTATCGAATGTAGTCTCGCCTTATATTTGTTAATTCCTAATGGTTGTATTCATAGTCATAGATGAATACTTGACTTTTAAACCCAAATTTATATCCTACGGCCTTCAATCATTCATTAAGATAACTTGATTATTCATTAAATGAACTATCACAAAATCTTTCTATCCCATTTCTGAAAACTATATCATTGCTATGCGACATAGATAACTCAGTCTAATGCAGTATGTAGAATCAAAGTGAAAAATACTAGAAAGACTTCAATAACTTGCAGTGTGATTATTTGCGATAAAACTAAATGACGACAGTAAGAAGGAACATAGCCAAACTTACTAGAATTTATTAATTATGCACAAAAGGTTCTTAAGAATGATAAACATGGGTTACTCGCCCATAAGCCGATCTAACATTCTATGACTAATTTCTTAACTACTCTGCATACAATTCAGGCCCTTCTCACTCATTGACTAGTGATTGAATTATTTCACTATAGAAGTTTTCTTATAGTCGGAATTACATTTTTCAAGTTTCACCTACCATACCCATATTTTTAATGTGTACTATTTGTGAATTTAAATACTCAAGTCTCAATTTAGGAATAAAATGTGATGTTGTAAGAGTCACTTGAGTATTTCGCTTCCTAATACATATGATGCATACGACACTACTGCAATGTAATTCAAAGGGCCTAGAAGGAGTTTAAGTACAGATGATCAAAGAAATTGGGGATAATGTGAATTTATACAATGATAAGGCATACTCAAATAATTACCTTATCAAATAGGTGACAAAGCAAGTAAATAAGGAATTAGACTACACTTAAGTTATGTATTAAATTATACTCTTATTATATTCATGGTTGCTCTTATCACTTAATAGAGTTCCGCTAGAATTTGGTAGCTTGGGAAAAGAGTTAGATGAGGTTGTTTAATTAACAATAAATAGTCAAAATGAGCGATAGGAGAGTTCCAACGTACTATCTCTTCCTTACAGGATCAAGATATCTTTTTAGACTTCCATGACTTATATTTTGCTAATTGCAAACTTTCAGATATGGTTTAATTAATCTTTTGTTATAAGATCATGAGATTTTATCATCTCTTCTACCTCTTAAACTTTCTTATAGCATCAACCAAGGCATTATAGGTGTAGACATTAGGAGTACAATCTCATCTTCTTTGTATACAAATTTTTAATTAAAGGAGGGCTTAGGTTTAATTGAGAGACTTCTGTGTTCTCAAAATTTCTCTTTAAGATATCAAGAGATACAATTTAACTTTGTAAATTAATGAACTTGAAGTTCAAATCCTACACATTAAGGGTTTGTGGGGCCTTTTTTATAGCAACAAGAATCACTCTTTCTACAACCACCATACAACTCAGGTAAAAATCCCTCAATCTACTTGTAATTTTTCGACAAGGTCTCTATCACGTACATCCAAATGGGATGTGACATAAACCACTGAAAGATAGACTCTTACGGTTTTATATATCTCTTAGATAATATATCACATACTATAAGTAGTTTGATTTAGCAGTGGTCATTAGTCATGAACTTATTCTTAAATACATTTTTGTGGCTCAGTCTTTTCGGACAACTAATAGAGTTTTTGTAATAACTTTTATTTTACATATTAAAAGGGAATAAGGAAAGATTTATTAGAAATTATACTCCACTACCTTTCCATTAATAATTATTTTATTTAACAAAACTGCTTCACATATTCAAAAACTCATCAGTCGTGAATGAGTTTTGCAGCACGATAGTTTCGACCAATATGCAATATCAGTCATTATTTAAGATACATGTATCCAATAGGGACATAGTATGAACCGTTGAAAAGAAGACTCGATTGTCTTTTTAATGGTATATAATATAATACCATTTAGCGCTAACGCACTAGTGAACTGAGTACAATATTACAGGTTATGATGTTTAACAGATTTCTGCACTTATAAGTAAGATCCACTATTTTACTTAAAATGATTGCTTTGTCCATAATTTTACAAAAAAAAATATGGTGGAATATAAATAGAAGACTTCCTTAGATGACAAGTTAATCGCTACATATCATAAGAATTTTTTATGAAAATTTTGAAGAAAATAAAATAGACTTAGATCAAGAAAGATTTTCTTCACAATGAGATCTAAGGCTTCCAATTAGCTCAAAGCCACGCCAAATAATTACTGAGGGACATATCACAACTTATTTATTTTTTAAAAAATTCAGATATTGAATTTCATGAGAGAACAAATTGATTAGGGAATAAATCTCCCTCACCTCTTTGTTGCCCCTACTGTTGCCTACTGTCGCCCTTGCTCTGCTCACGCACCGCCGTGCGCCACCACCAAAACGCCTGCTCTGCCCGCACCCGCTGTCACACCAACCCAAAGAGGGGGAGAAAGTGGAAGAGGGAGGGAGAGATAGAGACATTGAGAGAGAGAGAGAGAGGTTAAGAGAGGAGGTTGAATTTTAGAGAGAGCTTTTAAGGTAATTTTTGGTGAATTTTGGGAGAGAATTTCATGAAGGATTTGCTTTCAATTTTGGGAAAATTTGTGGGTTTCTCTTCAGCCTGTGAAGAACGATTCAACTGAGAGGGGTGGGATTAATAATTATTCTCTTTTGTACAAACAACCCCATTATGAATATATATTATCTTTTCATAACTTTCTCTTTTTCTCTTGTCATGCCTACACAATATTCAAACTAAATCTTAGCCATTCATCAACCGCCCTTATAAGCCCTTATACACACCTACCCCATTCCACTAAGTCTTCATGAATATACTATTATGATATTTTCTTTATATTTGGTTTTATTTCTTTCTATTTAAACAATATATTTATTCACCAATTTATTACATAAATTTACATATACAATTTTGTGTATAATTATATATACAAGTATTCATGCAGGATGACTGTATAAAAAAAATTCACACACTTAACACACACACACACACACATAATCTATACATGTACATACATGTATATAAAATCTCCAATTTATCTCACATCCAAATTTTTCCAAAATTTCCAAAAATCCAAAATTCCACAAAATAAATTTAAATTACCTCAGATAATCTTGTATAATCTCATTAATTAAGTATTAAATATTAAATTAAGATTTTTAATAATCGAGGTGTTACACATTACCCACATCTAATATCCGACGCCGTACATAATTAGACCAAACAATACTCTTCCTTTGGGCCGGTTATTATCCGCATGAACTATATACGCAATTAAACATGCTCCATTATAAATTCTTTAACTTGAACATGTATATATATTTATCTGTGTGTTATCTACTATAGTAAACATCAATATTCATCATACTAGAATAATATATGCAATATAATAAATATTGATGTAGCGGAAGCATGTAAGAATACATATAACCGTGATAAACAAACACTTCAATGCTTTTTTTATGTCAACTAACTATAGCTTTGTCATGTATAGTGCTTGTAATATTGTAATTCTTGTCAAGAGCTTTGAAACGGTTGTTTACACCTCAAAATAGAGATCAGATGAGTCGTAACAGCTAATTGAAATTTCTATTGATAAAACGGGTCTGCAGTGCTTATCGGGTCTGGATCAGACTCGACTCACAATGGTTAAATTATGAGTTTTCTTAATGGGTCGGGTTTAATAAACTGAATAAAACCCGATTAGCTTAATGTGAGATTGATTAAGATTATGTCTCTTTATTTGACTAGAACTCTACCCTAAAATTTCCTTAATAGAATATAATTCTATCTCAACTCTAAAACCCAAATCAATCTCAGCATTCTCAATTAAAACTAATATGAGATTAACTAGGAGTAGATTTTCTCATTAGAATAAAATTTTATCTCTAAATATCTAAATCCTAATTAATCTCATAATCTTAATTAATTTATGAAATGCAAAATAATTAGCCTCTTATTATTATTATTTCTTTGTCGTTTTATCGCCATTTTGAACCGTAGCCCACCCATGATAGTGGGAGGCTCGCACCCGCAGCAAGCCATGCGGTGCTCGCATGCGCAGATGCATGCCTTTATGCATGTTGCATGCATGCTTTTATGCAAGCATGTTTGCCCATGCATATGCTGCAATCATGCGCAACCTCCTCTTATTTTTTTTATTTAATTAAAACTAGAATAACACACAAATAAAATTTCATAAAAATATACATATTAAATTTAGTTAAATCATCCCTTTGAAAACTTTTAATTCAATATATTAGACACAAATATTTATTGAATCAAGGGATGTATTTATTCATAATAATTATTAATTGAGGTCGAATATTTTACTTTATATCTCGAGAATCTGATAAAAAGGAGGCTCTAATACCAATTGTTAGATCTAATAATTATTCTCTACAAGATTCATACATAAACTAAAAGACTCTTTATTAAGATTAAAGGGAAGGAGGGTTTAGACATACCTGATTTCATTACGAAGAAATACTGAAAGCTGCACAATATTGAGGACGCTAAAGTTGAGAGAGGAAATTCTTCTCTCTAATCACCAAGTTCTCTTCTTGATCCTTAGAGGAGATGAGAGGCCTCCAAGAGAGAAATTAAGTCATAGTAGTTGATGGTGGAAAGAGAATCTTACCCATGATATATATAGCATCAAGGAATCCTAATTCAACTCATCATAAATCGAGGCCCTTGATTCATAACACGAGTGCCACACGTGTAGATGAGTCTCACATCTTAATTTAGATACACTCATGACTAAGTGTAATTGAAACGTGTCTAGGCACAAACCATTAGGCTTGATCAATTCTTTATTGAGTCCAACAACATAAGCTTATAGAGACGAGTGTATAAATTTAATTAGACTAGTTAGGCCCAAATTAATTTATACTCTAATCCAAATAAGTCTAACATAATGTGATAATAAATAAATAGGTATATTTACAATATCTTATTGTACATGTACATATACATGTAAATATATTTATTTTTATACAAATGAGTGGGATGTAAGGTGGCAAGACTTAGGAGTATATGGGGAAGAGAAATGGTGAGGTGGCCATGCTGGATTAATTTTTGGAAAATATTTATGAGAAGAAATGAGGAGAAAATCCTTATTTTCCTCATTCCTTCTCTCTCTCTCTCTCTCTCTCTCTCTCTCTCTCTCTCTCTCTCCCCCTCTTCCTCTTCTCTACATGGTCGACAACAGCGTGAGGGGCACTGAAGGGAGGCTAGTTGGCGGTCGCGGTCTACTGGCGGCGGCCAGAGGCATGTCGCCAGGGCGTCAGAGGTCAGAGCGCCGATGGCCGAGCCGGTGGCGCGAGGGATAGCAGCTCTTATTGTTGCTGTTTGATAAAGAAGAGAATCATGTTGGGTTTTGGAAGTGGGTTTTAAAAACAAACCTAACCCATATAACCCTACTTTACCTGAAAACTTAAAGAGAGGTAAAAAAAAAAACTTTCAACTCCCTGATGAGAAAAAGTATTACATTTTGAACCTTAATGAATTATAAGCACGCCCTTACTATTTACAGTTCTGACTCGTTATTATTGAATTTGGTTTCCGAGCGATATCTCGACCATCCACAGTCAGATTCAGACGATTCTCAAGCCGTTTCGATCGTGAAGATGAGAGCTACTCACTTATAGTGTCGATGCACGCTTAGATATTCTAAGAACTCATAGAAATAGACGTGAGTGGTCAATGAATTAGAGTTAATTATAAGTAATCACAAATATAACTTTCCGATGAATGAGTAAGCTTGTAAATGTGAAATTTTGGAATGTGGTACACAAAGTATTGACAGAAATTAAGTAACAGACTTATATAGTAAAGAATTTAATCATTACAAGTCATTGTTATGTATACCATGCTTGGTTGGTGATATAATCGTATTAAATCAGATTATGTATGCTCATTAAATTAAATTATTCGGATGAAATATTATAACTCCTACGAATGAATGTTAACAACTATATCATTAATCCTAGAAGTATTGATAAATGTTGTATGAGTAGTATATAAATGACGAATTGGATAACCATGAGTAAAATAAGCATGTGATTGCTTTGATTGAACTCTTGATAGAATGTGTGATTTGCTTTTATATTATATGTTTTATGTATGTGTAAATCTAGAGGAAGGGACCGGGCGGGAACTGGTAGGACAAAGAAGATAGTGTTATTGTTATATATATAGATAGACTTGTGTCATTTCGGAAGTATTCAAGGCCGAATCTTTCCCACTCAAACACAACCCTATGTCATTCGAATGCAAGATCCATTTAAATTTGATCTACATTTTTCAAGTAACTAAAAATAAAAAATCATGTATTTGATTTATTTTGAATACTTCTTGCCCATCATCAGGTAGACCAAAATGGAAGGCGAAAATAGGATATTGCTTAGATCTACATATTTAAACATATAAATTCTCGACCCGACATTTTATCATGATCTAAACACTTAAAAGTACTCATACACCAATTTTTGTAGATTTAAAATATTCTTTACTGTTAAACAACCAATTCTCTATTCATTTTGTGCCTATTTGATAGATGGGCAAAAAGTATTCAAAATACATAATTTTAATTTTTAGTTACTTGAAATAATGTAAATCAATTTCAATAGAGTAGATCTTGCTTTCAGATGTCGTAAGATTGTATTGAGTGGGAAAGATTCAGCCTCGAATCCTTCTGGAATGACACAAGTCGACTTGTGTCATTCTGGAACGATTCAAAGTCGAATCCTTTTCTACTCAAATACAATCCTACGACATCTGAATGAAAGATCCACTCTGTTGAAGTTGATCTACAAAATTTCAAGAAACTAAAAAAAAAAAATCAAAAGTCATGTATTTTGAATACTTTTTTCCCATCCATTACTTTTTCGGCCTCAAATCCTTCCGAAATGAAATAAGTCTTTAGGCATATAAATTCTCGATCTGACCTTCATCATGATCTAAATACTTAAAACTCTAATACACTTATTTTTATTAGATTTCAAATATTCTACACCATTAAACTAACCAACTCACTATTTCGGACGTCCATTTTGCGCCTACTTGATGGATAGGAAAAAAATACTCAAAATACATGATTTTTTATTTTTAGATACTTGAAATAATATAAATCAACTTCAACAGTGTGAATCTTACACTCGAATGTCATAGAGTTGTATTTAAGTGGGAAGGATTCGGCCTCGAATCCTTCCGGAATGACACAAGTTTCTCTCTCTCTCTCTATTATTTAAAACACTTAATTTTGGTTTATAGATACTCGAAATAATATAGATCAACTTTAACAAAATGGATCTTGTATTCGAATATCGTAAAGTTGTCTCTGAGTGAGAAGGATTCGGGCCCGAATCCTTCCGGAATGACAAAAGTCTCTCTCTCTCTCTCTCTCTCTCTCTCTCTCTCTGTGTGTGTGTGTGTGTGTGTGTGTGTGTGTGTGTGAAATTAGAGGAAGGGGCCACGTGGGAGCCGATAGGAGGAAAAAGATGGAGAATCTAACATTTTATTTATGACTTGAATGTGGATTGGAACATGTGTGTTATCATGTGTTGTTTCACTACAACATGAACTTAAAATTAGGAAGCTATAAGCATGCATCTATAAATCGAGATAAAGAATTATTGTATGTGAATGAATATATATGCATGATACATATGTATGTATGTTACGTGTGTGTGTTATACATGTATTGGATGTGTTAACCGTGTATGTTAATGTGGACATTAGAATACAAATTCATTAAACTGAAATGAAAGCATCGATATTGGTTTCTTATACACATACAGTATTAATTGAATAGTAATTTGAAATAAATAGATAATCTAGTCATGACGTATATGTTCACTTACAATTTAAACAAGTGATCACGTATTTTCTTGTATCAAGTACACTACACACTGCTAATACATGCTTCATTTAAAATTTTAATTAATTTCACTCACTGAGCTGTAAACTCATCCTCCTCAGGCTGAATATTTTCAGGTCAAGGCAAATCAAGGATACAATTGATTTTAGGAGTATGGCATCAGATTATCGTCAAATACCCTGAACGAACATTAAATATTATTATCTATATACTTGAGTCCTTTACTTGTACGAACATATCTATTTTGTATAGAGTTAGTGATTATGATGTAAAACATAGATAGATCTGTAATAATATTATACATTAATGGTAATGTATAGCTTTTCTCTATTTTCTATCTGAGTTTATGGAACGGTTCCGATAATCCTTTAAGCTATTAATTTGAGCTATTTTGATATGATTGATGAGTTAGAGTAGGTATGAACTATGTATTTATATAAGTAAGTGATGTCAAGCCGACATTGTGATTATTAGTAGGCCAATGTTGCGGTCAGAGTCCTAATTAAGAAGAGATGCTGCCGAAATTTTGGATGATCTTATTATATCAAGAGTTGATGATTTGATATATGGAGAAGAATATGAAGATTATATAGTGGATTAACTTAATTTGGTAATTAAAGCTGAGACTGTTACACAGTACATGAGAGTAGTAGCAATTTGTACAGACTGGTGTAATTCATTCATATATATATATATATATATATATATATATATATATATATATATATATATATATATATATATATATATATATATATATAGAGAGAGAGAGAGAGAGAAGAGAAGAGAGAGAGACTTGTGTCATTCTGGAAGCATTCGAGGTTGAATCATTCTTACTTAAATACAACCCTACAATATGTGAATGCAAGATCCATTCTATTGAAGTTGATCTACATTATTTCAAGCAATTAAAAGTCAAAAATCATATATTTTGAATACTTTTTTGCCCATTCATCAAGTAGGCACAAAATAAATGAATAAAATAGTGAGTTGGTTAGTTTAACGATGTAGAATATTTGAAATCTAATAAAAATTAGTATGTGAGAATTTTTAAGTGTTTAGATCATGGTGAAATGGTCAAATCTAGAAATTATATATCTAAGACGTAGATCTAAGTAATATGTTATTTTTAGCCATCCTGTTTTGCGCCTACTTGATGGATGGATAAGAAGTATTCAAAATACATGATTTTTTTTATTTTAGTTACTTGAAATAATGTAGATAAACTTCAATAGAATGAATCTTGCATTCGGATGAAGATTGTATTTGCATAGAAGGATTCGACCTCTAATCCTTCCAGAATGATACAAGTTTATCTCTGTGTGTGTGTGTGTGTGTGTGTGTTTGTTTGTTTGTGTGCGCACGCGCGCGATGTATGTGTGTATGTGACAAGATGTGTGTGTAAGTGTGCACGCGCGCGTGTGTGCGCGTGTGTTTATGAAGGGTTGGCTATGGTAGGGAAGGAAGGAGTGTGCACATGAATACATGTGGTGTGCATGTACAAATTGTTGTACTCGTGTTACAGAGAGTGACACCGGATGGGATAAGACAGGGTATTATTATATGTTTATATTGGAGGAAGGTGGTGGTGGGGAGTAGGGAAGGAATTGTGCATACGTGCATTTTATGTTACAAGTATTGTGCTTATGTGATATATATATATACATATATACACACACACACACACACACACACACACACATATATACACACATACATACATATATATATATATATATATATATATATATATATATATATATATATATATATATATATAATATATATATATATATACATATATATGGGGTTACTGTACCTCAGCCGACGGCTGAGAGAGTTTCTCAGCCCGCGGTGACGTGGCTGAATATATGCCACAGATCGGCCGCAGAGTGTAGGCGCCAAAAAATAAAAAATCCCGCCTAAACATTCGTGAATCAAAATGACAAAAATACCCCATAAATCCCGCCTAAACATTCGTGAATCAAATGACAAAAAAACCCATTTTTACTTCTAAACTGCCATAAACTCATCCACAAACAAAAATTACCTAAAATAATTTCCAGTTGAATATATTTATAGTTATAAAATTCGTAATTCTACTACATCGAAAATATAATAGGAAAAAAATTGGATGAACATAATGTGAAATAAACAGAAGCATGCCTTCTATAATAGAATTCTCACCGTTTTACAAATTCCGCGATCATAGTCGCAGTCATAATATATAAAACTTTCAATCATTGCGACCATGGTCGCAGACTTAATACAAAATAACTTTCAATTTTAAATGACGACTGCGACACTAGTCGCAGTCATAGTATAACAAAAACTTTTTTATATCACGCATGACCATAGTTGCATTCCTTATAACATAAAAATAACAGATGAAATATGTTATCGTACAGCACTGCGACCAAGGTCGCAATCTTTTTTCAGCACTGCGACCAAAGTCGCAATCTTTTTTTCGTATGCCTTATGTAAAAGATTTTTTATAATTTTACAAGGTAGTTTAGCCATGCGACCCTGAGATCAGTTCGCGTATATCACATCTTATAAAAATACTATATTTTTATACTAAATTTAATGAAGTAATTAATAATCTATCTACCGTGATACAACAACAGTCTAGAAAAAAGAGATGCACTAATGTTAATCATGATAAAGGAAAGATATGCACCATACGTAATCTAAAGATATAGGCAAAACATTCTATAACAAGTTTATTTGTACTTCACGTAGTAAACCTCTGGAAAAAGAAACTTTTCGGATTCTCCAGCCATAACTCTTCAATTAAATATTTAATTTTTTTACCACTTCTAACCATACTCAACCGTCACCTATAACAATTATTATTACTATTCATATTCTTTCACATTATTGACCTTTATATAGTGCTTGTAACTAATATATTATCTCATATCTAAAAACTATATTTTTGTTCCTTTTCAATTTGATTTCAAAAACTTCCAGAAAAATAATTCATTCAATCATGTCTTCCCCATCTTCTTCCTCTGAACACTCAGAATTCAACTTCAATCAATCCCCCACGGTCCTCTTTCTTCAGGGTATTCTAGTGAATCTGATACATGTCTGGACTTCACTCCTTTTGACTATCTCACTACATCAAATAATATTTTAACTGATTCTCCTATTCATGATGATGATGAAGTTTTCATGTGGGTTAGTGAGGAGGACATTATTCCTCAGCCACTTGACAGAGACATGCTTGATGAAAGCATGCCCTCTGATGCTGGAGGCTCGCTTTCTCGACACGGATCGGAGGAAGAGCTTGATAGAGACGATCCATTCTGGGAGTTTATCGATGAACAAAAAATCCTCAAAAACAGGAAGATGATAAGGAAATAAGTGATGAACAGGAAGACGAGGAGAATGAAGACGACGAATCTGCTTATGATGGTGATGATGATAAGGATTAGGATTTCTTGATCTTCTGATATTCAACGTTATTTTGTCTTCTGTTGACAGCTTTTAATGCTCTTTTTTTGTAAGGTCTCTTTCTGACCATATTATGTTATAAATAAAATTTACTTCTATCTGTAAAAAAATCTTTCATATTTTTAAAATACATATAAAGTATGTCGTACAGTTATTATTTCTGCATCTTAGAGATAATAGTCGCAGTACTCATATTATAATTACATATGAAACTGCGACCACGGTCGCTGTCCAGTCATAAACAGTTTGATCGTTTTGCATTCAATAAAGTTATATATAGCTACCATGGTCGCAGTCCAAAAATAAATTATATGAACAGATAATACTGCGAACATCATCGTAATCCTCTCAAATCAGTATATTTTCACTGTATATTTCACTGTATATCACAAATTAGAAAATTACGACTGTTGTTCTTAAACACTGCGACCATAGTCGCAGTCCTACATCGTATGCAATAAGTTACAGTGAAGATCAAACATATAAAACCATACGTAAACTGCGACTATAGTATCAGTCCTTAGACACCGTTATTACATATAACTTAGCAAAAAAACTCACCCAAAAAAATGCTGTCGTGAGTACTGCGACCATAGTCGCAGTACAACGACTTGCTCTCGTTAAACACTGCGATCATAGTCGCAATCCTTGTTCGAATTCAATATGTTAAAAAAATAATAATTTATACATTACATGTGAAAAAAAAAGTAAACTGCGACTATATTAAAAAATCATTAAATTTCAAATCAGATAACAAAAAAATAATAAAGAAGCATTCAAATTAGTTTCGTGATTTGATAAAAAAATGTTTGCAGTTTGGCCGCAGTTATAAAAGATAATTGTGACAAAATTGAGTAACGTCAGAAAATATAAAAATATAATAAACTATACAGATCTACTGTCTTTTACAGCAGGGCTATTTAATAATTTCAACTATTTCGATAGGCAGACCGTCCTTTCTAGTGTGGCTAATAATGTGCCACGTCACCGCAGGCTGAGAGGGTCTCTCAGCCGTCGGCTGATATACATCTCTCTCTCTCTCTCTTTATATATATATATATATATATATATATATATATATATATATATATATATAAGCTTTCTCAAATAAGCTTCATGAGAAAATCATATAGGAGCAATTTCATGGATGATCCGAACCGTTCTTCTTGATCTACATACTCTAATTAGGGTACCAATAAAAAATCACACAATTCTGAATCTTTTTACCCATGCATCAAATAACATATTTATTCTACGGCGAATATAACGTATGCTTTGTAACAATTTGTTGCATGGGTAAAAAAGCTCGAAATCATGTGATTTTTTATTGGTAACCTAAATAAAGTATGTAGATCAAGATGAACGGTTTGGATCATTCACATGATCACTCTTATATGATTTTCTCACGGTCTTCATGTGGGAAACTTTCTTACACGAAGACCTATATATATATATATATATATATATATATATAATATATATATATATATATATATATATATATATATATATATATATTATAATATTATATATTATTGTACCTCAGCGACAACTGAGAAAGTTTCTCAGTCGGCATGACGTGGCTTCATATTAGCTGCAGAGAAGTCAAAAA